>JALIZH010030059.1:0-48806 GCA_030522465.1 Rhipicephalus appendiculatus
ATTTTGTTATTTTCGTCATTGCAAAACAGGAGCATTCAAACTGCCAGTACATATTCACCTATGTCCGTGGTTCCTTGAACTATATCTGACATTTGCATGAAATATTTGAGTGATACGTTGTCTAAACAGTTCAGAAGGCAATATCTGATGATGCGTTGAAAAATGGAGAGGTTCAATTTGTGGATATACAACGGCTAGACGCGACCTGAAGCGTAAGGGTGCTGTCATATACTGTAAAGCACAGGCGTTGACTCTGTGTATAGAAGTCTTGTTCCATGTGGTTAACAGGAACAAAAGCTTACTACAACTACTCTCAATTCAACACACCTCTTATACAACCAGGAAAACGCTAAGCTATGGCTCTATGAGTAAAAGGTTACAGGTCTGTCATTTTCCTAAACAGTCCTTCACAGCTCACTCGTAAGAATACACGTGCATTGAATGATTATTACAGAAACAGAAACAAGTGTCGTAATATCGCAAATTCTTGACTACGCTTTCAATAAACGAGCAACGAAATACACAATCATCGTTCACGATTTCGTCCATCCACGCATTGCACCTAATAACTACCCTTCCCAGCGTCCATATTGTGCCAGTCGCAATGCTAAATGGAGCAGTCTGAATAGCCACTGAGGAAAACTTCCACTATATTTTTCTTTAAAACGAAATGGACGCCTCCGTTGGCAGGCTGGAGAAATGTTTTCATAGGACGTATGCGGAAGACCAACCAGAAGCGTGTGATATCCGACTACAAGCGACGGGACTCATGCTGCGCAAGATTTTGGTACCATGACACGGAATATGCCGAATAAGAAGATTTCATTTTAAGGATTCGTATAACATCCTTATAGCATGTGTGGCAAACGGATACATGGCAAAATTATTTTTCAAAACGCTTTTTCCACCTTTCCAGATTCCGCATAGCTGATTTTGCCTATTTAGTGTCCACGTGCTTCGAGTTGCAAAAACATCGCGCTCGCGCAGCATCTGGCTAGCCTTATTGCTAGCCCAATTGGATACAGTGGCCTATCCAGATCGGCGTTAGTTTTGGGATTGATCCCCGAACGGGCACAAATTTTGTCGTCCGATCGTAAACTTTACTGATTTTTGTGAACTTGGCATGACATTAGTTCTTTACAGTGGGCACGTTGCGCCATCATGGAATCCTACAGGAGATTTCCCGAGAACTCCATCAGACTCCCAAAGCAAGAGTAGCTGATTTCATCGTTGCAGTCGATTAAGTTAGCATTGTGGCGGCGCTCACGTGCTTCCTCTATGAATGGAAGCATGGGTAGATTCAAGAGTTGGTGGGGAGGTACATTTATCCCTTGAATGTTGTAAAGAATAATCTGTTTCTCCGAAAGGGCGAAACTGTGAATGCGATAGCAACATGTTGTAATGTTATAACGAACTATAGGCTAGCACCTAACTCCTTTTTCATCCCATCTCGCGAAACTGCAAAACGCTGGTGTATGGGAATACCGCCTCTCCCGGGAAGGAAACGGTTTTCATGCACTTTGTCGTATCAGTGGTCACAGCACGAAGTGGTGAGGTCATAGCGCGTAGAAGGGTATACGAGCCCTTTGCTGATGCCTACCGAGATAGAGCGCGCGCCAGAGCTCGCGACCGCGCTCTTATAGCCAAAGTTAGCAGTTGCGGCTCAAGTCACGCAGCGCCTCTACCCCGGCATTTCTTCATACTCCTTCATTGAGCGAAAGAAGGACAGGACGCCTCTTTTCTGGTTGAGGAGGAATCGATGGTAGGCCTCGAACGCGGAATGATGTTATCGCATGCACCCTCCGGTGCGACGGAGATGGGTAGCTTCTTTCATCTATGTTTCAGCCCTGTTCCTCGCTAGCGTTCGCGAGCTTTTACTGGCGGGTACAGCGTATCGTGTATACGGAACATTACGGCTACGAAAAAACCTGTACCGAGTGTCCATATAATTGTTATCTCAATTAAAAAATGTACAAATACCGTGGAAGCGGGCTGACCTTTATTCTGGAGAGCTGCATCGCATTCGCTGTAAATAGTTTGTCCATCGGAAGAATCAAGTAATGCGGCGCCTCTTCCATTCGTTTCGTTCTCACCTTCCACTACTGTTATTACAGGCGATATCTCTTGAACACTTCTTTCTGCCATAAAGCACGTGTATGTTAGCGCTTAAGCGTTGAGCCTATCAGGATTTCGAGCTGTCGACTACACTCTCTCTCTACCGCTTGCGCGATCGTAAACTCACAAAATTCAGCAATATCAGTTCATCGCGGACGGTAATTATGCGAGGTGAGGAAAGAACGGGTGGGCGAATGCATGGGAAAGCAAAGTAGGAGACATTTCACAACTGATATTTCCCGTACGTGGACGAATCGTAAGGATGTGCTCTAATCATGTCAAGTGAGTAACCGCTCGGGCGTAATGAAGAGGGCAAAAAAAAAAAACGAGAAATGCCAGGACAGAATAACAAGCTCGATTTTGTGTATTCTCATAGACTGTTTTGGGACCCTTATAAAGACAGGGTGCGCAAACACGGACACAAGAGGGTAATGAAAACAGCGCAAACTTCGCTAACTGAACAATCGTACAGCGGCGGAAAAGAAGGTACAAAAGAAATATTATTAAGGCAGCTTCACCCTAGTGGTGCCAAAGCTGAAGGGAGTGCGGAGCTGGGCCACCATCTTTGTTTCTCTTCAATTTTCCTTCTTTCCTCCTTGCTTTCTTTCTTTTTCTCTGTTTCTGTTTTTTTCTGTCTTTATTTCTATTGATTGCTACCCCTCTCTTTATCTATTTTTCTTTCTCTTCCTTGCTCTTTCTTTTTTCCTTACTATTTCTTTCTTTTTATTTCTTGCTTGCTTCCTCTTTGCCTTCTATTTTTTCATGTGTTAACTTGTGTTACGCCAAGCGACGACAGCATACGAGAGCCCGGGCTCCTAAAGTGCACGGCTCTTAATATCATCAATGCGCTCGAAGAACACGAGGGAGACACTTCTCCTTCGCGCGAGCGCGCGCTCAATATGCTACAGATGGCTATGTTATACGTGGTTTCGCATGCGTTTTGCAAAGCTACGACAGCGTACAATGACAGTATGTGACAGCACGGGTCCCTAAAATGCTCCGCACTTGAAATACTTATCGGCGCATTCTCCAGAAAGAGGCGATACATATCAGTCAGTTGCGCGTGATGGTCTACGTGAGAGTTACTGGCCACTCTCTTGGCGTAACTCTTGTGTCTGTTTTCAAATCGGGTCATTTTAATATGAATACTCGCCAACTAGGTCTGCTATTGGCTATTCTAAGTTTTTCATTTCATTTACTTCTCTTTTCTTTTATCGACTTACTCGAGTAAAATGAATGTGACGAAGTGCATTAACCCATTGATTCATATTACTCATCTAGTTTATCTATGCGCAATGTATATGTCCAAGACTCCACGAATAGGCTATCCAGCGAGATGTGTCGTCGCCCTTTAGAGGGGTACTGGCACAAAAATTTCGTCATAAGCTACCGTCGGAGAGACGAAGCTGGTAAGAAAGGGGCCCGGTGACTGAAGTGATGAACCCGGGAACCCACTTGGTGCCACACTGATAGTTTCGTGCATACACAGTGTCGCCAGGATAGAAATGCCGAACACTTCGAGAACCGTCCACGAAGTAGCGCTGAAGAGATGACCCATCCATGTGAAAATCTGGATGCAGACGGTCAATGGCTGATCGCAGTCGTATCCCCATCAAAAGTTCGGCGCGACTCTTCCCTGTGTTTGTACTGGGTAAGATGTGTTGGCCCTACAAGAAACGAGACAGCTTGGTTGACCAGTCCTCCTCCGACAACTTACGCAGGACTTGTTTTGTTTCCTGTACCATCCTCTCCATCTGCCAATTTGAGGATGGGTGATAGGGCGCGACTGTAATGTGCCGAATCTGGTTGCTGCGTGCAAACTCGGCGAACTCTTCCGACGTGAACGCAGTTCCATTGTCCGACACTAACACCTCGGGAATGCCGAAGCGAGAAAACATTACCCGAAGTTCCTTCAGCACTGCTCCGGTCGTCATGGATTCCCTCAGCGACACTTCCAGCCACTTGGAATGAGAATCGATGACTAGAAGAAAAAAAAATCACAGCATATCCACGGAGTGAATGGTGATGAGTGGGCGAAGCTCCGAAGGTTCATGGGTAAACCGTGAATCTTCCGTGAAATTCGCCCAGAACATCATCAAAGACGTGACAAACACTGTGTGTATACTGTAATGATGACAAAGTGGTGCTCGGGCACGGGCGCATACTCGGCTAGAGACAGAAGAGAAGGAAGTTAGGATAGAACAGCCGGCCCGCAGCAAAAGTGCTGTCTCTGTCTCTCTTATTTCCTTACAATGGCGCAGTCCGACATGTGAACCTTACGGCTGAAGCCACCAGTACGTGTCCTCGCGGGTCAACGGCAGCGCGGGTCTCTCCATCTAGGAACGCCGTCCACGCTTCCTTGATCATGGACTCCACGACCCGACCGCTGCAGCACCTACCCATTCAATCATCCGCGGACGGCGTCAATGCCTCTTCGGTGGTTCCAGGGTACGGGCTCCTGTCGTTTCCGAACGACACGTACGCTTCCCATGACACGGATCCCGTGCCCAAGGTTCGTCCAACGCATGAGCATCTAAGGGACGCCGTTCAGGCTTCCTTGGCGTACCACGGCGCCGCGAAAACAGCGCGCGGCCTCCTGTTGCCCGGGAACGCTGTTCACGCTTCCCTTGGAGACAACCTCTCGCTCACGACTTCATCGGCGCCTGAGCTGCCGAGGGGTGCTGGTCAGGCTGCCTCTGACGAGCAACCCGCGACTGTGAGCACAACCACCACATCATGCGGATCTTCAGACAGCGCCGCGCAGCTGCGGCATACCATCACGCGACTCCGCGGCACGGTGAACGCTTTGAAAGCGTTGAGCTCTGCACATATTCCTGACTTAATGCCGGCATTGAGCGCCGCCAACGCCACGCTGGATGTAGCCGCCTCACACGATCTGGAGGCCATCCCACCCGAGCAACGCAGAGAGCTCCGGTGTGCCCTGATGCAGCTCTCACACCAGCTGGGCTGCTTCGCGTTGGCGTTCTCTGGATTTTCTTCGGCTGTCCCACCATCGTCTGCATGCGAACTACCAGAGTTCAACGGCTTTCACGACGACGCCGACAACTGGGTTGCGAAGATCAACGCTCTCGGAGCTCGCGAAGCTTGGACGGACCAACAGAAATGATGCGTGGCCATTGACCGCCTTCGAAATGGTGCCGCGGCGTGGCACAGGTATGAAGGCATCAGGCAGCGGTCCTGGGCGGACTGGAGCTCCAAGCTCATCGCCGCCTTTGGACGAATTGACTACGGCCTCACTGCCACCGCCCATTCCAGCCTCGCCGCCACCGAGGATGGGCCTCTCGAGAGGCACCACCTCGACTCCGCTACTGCGGAACGCAGCTTATCGAGAGAAAGCTTCCCACCCTGTTCTCATACCAACACTGAACTCGGGCTGTACTATGACACTGCGCCGGTGTTCGACACAGGACCACAACGACAAGAAGCCGAGACGACATTCCCTTCACAGGATTTGGCAAAGCGTAGCCCACGTTCATCTTCCCATGGTTACCTGGACGTGCCGGCTCCACTCGTACTCGGCATGCTGTCAATCGAGTAGCCGGACGAATCGAGGACCACCATTACTAATGTGTGGGGAGATCCATCTGAGCTAAATCATCCGCTACTTCAAGCGCATTCATTGCCCGAGTGCTCAGATGGTCACTTTGCTCTGAAAAAAGACGAAGAATGTAGTGGCGACCACGTCTCCCCGAGAAAGCCATCTGGAAGATGCCAAGACACACCTGTGTGACCGGATGGACAAGATGGGTTACAATGTGTCCAACAAGAAGGCGTTCAACGAGAAGGTTTCCCAAGACGAGCGGAACAAAGCTCTTCCGTCGCTATTCCCACTTCCGGCTGACGGAATATCGGTCACCAAGAAATCTGCGCTAGACTTGACAACCGCGGCTTCCAAGCAGTCACCTACACCGCTTCCACAGCCGTCGAGCGTCAATGAAAAGACCTTGCCAGCCACTGTGTCTCCTCGAATGCTGTGCCGGCATCCTCCTTCAGGCATGTCGCATTCACTGTTGCCTCCGTGACAAAGCCGAACCCGGCCACCCGAAGCATGTTTTGCACCTCATATGACGTGGCAGCGTGGCCGAGACCGGTCATTGCGATTTAGCCAGGGTCGTCCACCAGACCCACTTACGGCAGATCCCCAAGCCGAATCCCAGCGTGGCAGGGACCGACCGCTGGGATGCAGCCAGTGCCGTCCACCAGAAGCATTCTCGGCAGGGGCGCACGCTCGCAGTCATGGCCGAGTGTAATGATGACAAAGTGGTGCTCGGGCACGGGCGCATACTCGGCTAGAGACAGAAGAGAAGGAAGTTAGGATAGAACAGCCGGCCCGCAGCAAAGGTGCTGTCTGTGTCTCTCTTATTTCCTTACAATACATACAAGAAGTTTATATTGTCGCGGTGGAACGCGAACAAAAGACAGGAACACCTTGAGACAGTGAAACAGCGTTTTCAAATCGGCTGCACAGGAAGAGCGTCTTCTTCGTCCTCGAATATCCCCAGGCCCACTACCTGGTGTCCGTTAAATCCCCCCATCGTCGTTTTCGTCCACATGCAATACACACGCGTCATTTGCCTCTCTCTCAAAAAGCATCGGCCCGATGCTAAATCAGTAATATAGGTTGTTTTTTTTAAATCTCGCAGTCACTCGCTGACATATGGCTTCATGCGCACTACGTGCACGAGTTCAGGATGGTGCTGGCGACGCCTCGTACAATAGGAACTGTTGGGAACGACTTCATAGGTAACATCACTCAGTCGTCGCAGTACTCGGTATGGTCCGAAGTATCGCCTGAACAGCTTTTCGGATAGTCCACGTTTCCGTATGGGCGTCCAAATCCACACTCTGTCGCCGGTTTGGTAAACAACTGTTCTACGGAGAGCATTGTAGCGGCCTGCATCGTGTTCTGGTTGCCGGCGGATCCGCAAGCGTGCAGGTTGCCTAGCTTCTTCCGCGCGTTCCGTGAACACATTGGCTTCCCTGTCAATGTTGTCACATTCGTGCAGTTGCATGGCATCTAACATAGTCCGTACCTCCCGTCCGTGAAGGAAGCTGAACGGAGTCATGCGACTCGTTTCTTGCTTGGCCGTGTTGTACGCAAACGTGATGTAAGGCAAGATTTCGTCCCAATTTTTGTGTTCAACGTCTACGTACATCAAAAGCATGTCTTCAATTGTTTTGTTTAGACGCTCTGTAAGCCGGTTCGTTTGCGGGTGGTAGGCGGTGGTCTTAAGATTAGTTGCTCCACTCAGCATAAAGAGGTGATTCAGAAGAGCTGCCGTAAATGCGGTTCCTCTGTCTGTGATCACGACGGTTGGTGCGCCATGCCTCAGTACAACATTTTCGATGAAAAAACGTGCCACCTCCGCTGCTGTACCTCTCTGCATGGCCTTCCTTTCGGTATAACGGGTGAGATAATCAGTCGCGACGATGACCCAGCGGTTCTCAACAGTAGAAGTGGGAAGTGGACCCAAATATCCATTCCGAAATGGTCGAATGGTGTTCTTGGAACCTGGATGGGTTGCAGGATGCCAGCTGGTTTAGTCGGGGGTGACTTGCGTGGCTGGCAGTCGAGGCAAGTACGGACGTGGTGCTTCACGGCTGTGGTGAGTCTTGGCCAATAGTACCTTTGCCGCACTCTGGCTAATGTTCGCGTGTAACCTAAGTGGCCAGAAGTCACCTTGTTGTGGCATGCTTGGAGTACTTCGGTGCGAAGGGCGGCTGGGATGACGAGCAAATAGGTGGATCCGGTCGACGAGAATTTTCTTTTGTATAGTACTCTGTCCCGCAAACAAAACGCTGACAATACTTGCGAACACCCTTGGTGCCTTCTGAGATCCACCGTCCAAGTAATTAATTAGGCCAAGCAACTCAGGGTCATCACGTTGTTGCTGCGCAATGGCGGTGGAGTCGAGAACACCAAGGAATGCTACCTCCTCCTCATCGGGTAGTGTAGCCGACTCAATGGGTGAGCAGGACAGACAGTCAGCGTCCATACGTCGCTTCCCTGACTTGTGCACGACCGCCATATCGAACTCTTGCATCCGTAGACTCCAACGCGCTAATCGCCCGGTAGGATCTTTAAGATTTGTCAACCAACACAGTAAATGGTGGTCGCTTATACCTTGAAGGGGCGGCCATACAAATACGGGCGAAACTTCGTAACTGCCCATACCATGGCGAGGCATTCTTTTTCAGTCGTGGAGTAATTAGCCTCAGCGCGTGTTAGCGTTCTGCTTGCATAGGCGATTACTTTCTCTGTGCCCTCTTGCTGCTGCACAAGCACAGCTCTCAGACCTACATTGCTGGCATCAGTGTGAACCATCGCAGGGGCTTTCTCGTCAAAGTGGGCACGGACTGGAGGCGTTTGTAGACGCACAGGAAGAGCTTCTTCTTCGTCCTCGAATATCCCCAGGCCCACTACCTGGTGTCCGTTAAATCCCCCCATCGTCGTTTTCGTCCACATGCAATGCACACGCGTCAATATTTTATTCGTGAGCCGTGATTTTCCGTTTTGTTTTCGTTTCCTCGTTGGTCGTGGTTACCGTTTACATAAGCCGTGGCTTCCGTTCCCCCCTTCATTATAATGGCTTGATGGTCGGTGAAATGGAAGGAGAGCGGTTCCTGGATGGGTCGTAGTGGAAAATTTGCAAAGACGAGCTCGATGCAGGTTCCTCGGATGGTGGTTGGTTGCATGTGGTCAAACGATATGCATGTGAGACCATATAGCGATGCCATGTGTTGTATGAGCCAACTGTTTTCAGTGATGTCAACGTTAAAGCCACCCACCAGTAGGGTCATGGGACACGCTTATTCTTCATCGTCATCAGCGTCATCGTTATGACGCATAGTGGGTACATTCCATGTGCTGTGCCGTGATGGCAGCGTCATCGTCATCGCAGAGGGGTGGCTATGACGCACAACGAGGGACTAACCCATGCCCTAAGGAGCTTCGACCCTAAATTTTTTTCTTGAAGGGACCGGCAAAGTCTACGTGCAAACGTGACCAAATGTTCTTAGTGAACTCCCATGGATGCACCGGTGCCTTACTGGGTGCTTGTCGAGTTTCTTGGCATACTTGGCAGCAAGCTACGTTGCGCTCTATGTGATTGTCGATGCCAGGCCACCACACTGTGCTGCGGGCAAGACCTTTCATCCATACTACGCCTGGGTGCGTGGTGTATAGGATGTCCAGGACATGGGCCTGCGCGGAACATGGAATCACTACACGCGATCCCAATAGCACACAGTTTCGGTAGGTGGACAGTTCATTCTTCCTGGCCACAAAGGGACTGAATTCCTCGGGTACCTTGCCGGAAGGCCAACCTTGCAATATCCAGCGGTGTACACGTGACAAAACAGGGTCCGTCCGCGTCAATGATGCGATCTTGGTAGAATCCAGAGGAACCTCCGGCGCTGCTTCAAGCATCAAAATGTCTCCCAATGGTGGCTCGTGCTCATCCTTGACAGGAAGCGGAAGAAGACTGAAAACGTCGGCATGTGACAACTTCAATAAAACTTCATTTGGGCCTAGTTGGTACATATTGCTACACTAAAAATTCACAGCACAAACACCCAAGACGCCCCACATAGAAAAGAAGACACACACGAGTGCAGCGCTCGTGTGTGTCTTCTTTTCTATGTGGGGCGTCTTGGGCGTTTGTGCTGTGAATTTTTAGTGTGACAACTTGGAGCCTGGTACGTACAACAGTTCATACTCGTATGCAGAAAGTTGCAAACTAAAGCTCAACATCCGAGGTGACATTACCGCAGGAACCGGCTTGGCCTGGTGTAGGAGGCCCAGCAATGGCTTATGGTCAGTCAAGATTTGGAATTTCCGACCAAAAATATATTGGTGTAATTTCCGAACACCGAATAGCAAAGCCAGAGCCTCTCTGTCTATTTGCGCATAATTACGCTCTGCTTTTGATAAAGTTCTCGAGGCGAAAGCCACTGGCTTTTCAACGCCATCTTCTCCCACTTGGCTCAGTACAGCACCCAGTCCGCACGGAGACGCATCGCAGGCTAGCCTTAAGGCACGTGTCACATCATAAGGTGCTAGGATGGCTGAGGATTCCAGCACACTTTTGGCATGCCGGTATGCCTTCGCTTCCGTTTCGGTCCTACTCCATGCCATGTCCTTGTCCAAGAGGTGATGAAGTGGTTCCAGCACATGTCACGCTCCTTTCAAGAAACGGCCGTAAAAATTTAATGCTCCCAAGAACGACTGCAGCTCCTTCTTATTCTTTAGTTCTGGAGCTTGCTTGATGGCTTCCACTTTTTCATGCAAAAGACTTACTCCGTCCTTGTTGATACGGCACCCCAAGTACGTCACTTCTTTGTCCCTGAATGCACACTTGTCGGCATTCAGACAAAGCCCGTCACCTTGGATACGCTGCAGCACCTCGCGCAGCCGTTCGTCGTGCTCTGCGACTGTTCTTCCACCAATGAGTATGTCATCCAAAAAATTACACCATCTCCCGCTAAAGGGAACCATGTGTAGATGCGAAGCAGCGGGCGCTAACGCTTACACTGGCGGTGGTGTAGACGCTGGCACTCATCGCAGCGTCGCGCAGGAGAGAAACCTGGGGAGGCGCAAAGCACGCAGTGATGGAGCCGTGTTTCCTACTGGAAATTGCCAATCAGTGCTAATGGGCAATGAGAGACAGAAGACTCCGACTTTACACAGATACCCGCAGTCCGCTTTTAGTTAACGCGCCAGCTGCGAATTTTTATTGTTCAACAACGCACAGGAGAAATCTCCCACCGGCACTATCTTGTAGGCCAAGATCCAGTGCCAAATATACGGGGTGGCCAATGAACAGTTGTGCAGCACGAGCAGTCGGTTTTTTCAACCAAGAAACTCGCTAGCAGACACTGCCTGCGTCGGCGTCGCGAGGCGAGGGAGGGAGCGTAGGAGATGATAGAGAGGGAGGGACGCGCGTGCGCAGGGGTGGTGTGAACGCCGCGGGGAGGGATGCCTAGAGGAGAGAGGGGGAGAGCGTAGGAGGGGAGAGAGAGGGAGGGGACGCGCATGCGCAGTGAGGGTGTGGTCGCCGCAGGGAGGAATGCCTAGAGGGGGGAGAGGAGGTTTTTTAGATGCGAAGCATCTTATGCTCGGGGAGCTCTGTCCGTCCCGCGTCCGGCCACTTCCATGAAGTAGGGAAGCACCCATTATGCTATCCAGAACACTGTAGTAATATGAAGGCCGTCAACCCTACTACAATCATCAGAGTCATGGCCGAGAGCACAGAGAGGCTGCTTAGTAATGGCTAGGCAGGTGGTGTCTGTCGCCCAGGTTGACCCCATTCCTTGAGTCATGGCCGAGAGCACAGAGAGGCTGCTCAGCAATGGCTAGGCAGGTGGAGTCTGTCGCCCAGGTTGACCCCATTCCTTGATCTTGCATGCATGTGTTTCGAGGGGGGCTTAGTCCGTCCCTCCTTCCCACACCACCACAACGCATGCGCCTCCCCTCCTTCTCTCTCTCCTACGCTCACCCCCTTTCTGTCCTCTAGGAATCAGCTACTCTACGGAGCGTCCCACACCCCCCCCCCCCACAGCGCATTCGCGTCCCCTCCCCTATGCTCTCGTGCGCTCACCCCCCTTCCTCTACTCTTGGAATAATCTTGAAATACTCTACGGAGCGGCTCCGGCGTCCCACATACCCAAAGCGCATGCGCGTCCTCTCCCCCCCCTCTCTCCTCTAGGAATCCTCCACTATACGGAGCGGCTCCGGCGTCCCACATCCCCACAGCGCATGCGCGTCCTCTCCCCCCTCTCTCCTCTAGAAATCCTCTACTCTACGGAGCGACTCCCGCGTCCCACACCCCCCCACAGCGCATGCACGTACCCTGCCCCTCTCTCTCCTCTCCTACGCTCCCCCCCCCGTCCTGTCCTCTACGGAGCGGCGAGCACGACAGGTGGTGTGACAGCTGCATACTCCGCTGCGGGCACCACGGTAGTTCAGCGGTATGAAAATGACGGAGCGCGTGCGCCTCATTTTCTCTCCTGTGCAGCGCCGCGATGAGCGCCCGGGCCGCTGCCGCGAATCTGGGAGCGGCGACGTTTCTCCCGCTCAAGCTAGCCATCTCCCCGCTGCTCCGCATCCACACATCGTTCCCTTTAGCGGGAGATGGGGAAGATTTTATTTTTGATTTTTTAAAGGGTTTGGCGCATGTGCAGTAAGGATGGTCACGGCGCACACAACCACCACCGGATTGAACTTCGCAATAAGATGCTTCACATCTAAGAAACACTGAACCCCTTCAAATCCGTTCAGCAGTCCTTCCATGTAACGTTGAAAGATGGCTACGGCCACTGCCACACCAAACTGCAATCGCGTCCCCTTGGTCATTGTGAGTTGTCACGGTCTGCAGCATGGCGCTTTCCTCATCGACACAGAGTTGTTGATAAGCTTGATTCAAATCAAGCCGAGAAAACACTACACATCCCCCCCAGTCTTGCGAGAAGTTGCTCTGGAGTTGGAAGAGGATAAGTCTCCCACTTGACCACTGGGTTCAGTGTTCCCTTGTAGTCTCCACAAATTCTCATCTTCCCATTCTTCTTTAGAATCGGGACAATTGGAGTCGCCCAGCGAGAATGCTTAACTAGAACGTGAATGCCTTCCTTGACCAACTGCTCGATGGACTTCCTCAGCTTAAGCAGAAGTGCAAAAGGTACTTGCCGTGGCTTGTGGAACATAGGCGTGGTTTGCTCCGCCACTTCAATTCGCACCGGAGGACCCGTACTCATGCCCAGTCCAGGCTTGAACACCTCTGAATAGTCCTGCAGCACAGTTTTTACACTCGTCACCACCTTGCTCTGGTCGCGTGCATTGGGTTGGCCTTCTCCCCTGGAACTATTAGAAACTGGAGCTCTGTTGAGCTGGTGCAGTCCTTCCAGAGATATGCCCAGTGGTTGGAACCTGTTTCTCCCCAGGATGCTGATTCCACAGCCCTTCGTGACGAGCAGAGGTAGTTTACCCTCTCTACCGTTGTATTTGACAGGAACTTCCACTTCACCCGTGACCCAAACAGGCTGCTGTGTGTACGTCCACACTCCCCGGGAACACGGTCGGAGCGCCTTCTTCGAGATTCCCAGCCTGCTCAATGTCCTTAAGTTGACAATGGCACAAACAGATCCAGAGTCCACTTCCATCGAAACCTGGCGTCCGTTCGCCATGACGGTTGCCATAAAAGCCGGCAATGCACTAGCAGTGTGGTAAAGTCCGTACACCCCTGAGCGATCCGACTTGCCTGGGTGCTTGTTGCCGTTCTTTGCCTTGCTTCGTGCTGCTTCCTTTTGATGGCAAGCGCGAACAATGTGACCCTTCCGCTTGCAGATGGCGTCCCACGTCTTGTGTTCGACGTTGACGTACATAGCAAGCAAGTCGGCGATGGTCTTATTTAGACGCTCGGTCAGGCCATCTGTCTGTGGGTGGTACGCGGTGGTCCAGCGGTGGCTGTGTGGCTGTATCCCAAAATCGCCTGAGTTAGCTCTGCAGTAAAGACCGTACCTCTGTCGGTGATGAGAACCTCTGGGGCGCCGTGCCGAAGGGCGATGTGCTCAACCAAGAACTTGGCTACTTGGGCGGCACTGCGTTCGGGCAGGGCTTTTGTTTCGGGGAAGATGGTGAGGTTGTCGGTAGCTACGACGATCCATATATTAGATGTGAAGCATCTTACGGCGAAGCTTAATCCGGTGGTGGTGGTGGTGGTGTGCCGCGTGCTCACCCTTACTGCGCATGCGCAAACAGTTAAAAAAAATAAAAATAAAAAACCTCCTCTCCCCCTCTCTCTCCTCTAGGCATCCCTCCCCGCGGCAATCACACCCACACTGCGCATGCGCCTCCCTTCCCTCTCTCCCCTCTTACACTCCCCCCTCTCTCCATCCCTGCCCGCGGCGTCTAACTCCCCCCTGCGCATGCGCGTCCCCCCCCTCTCTCTCCTCTCCTACGCTCCCCCCCTCTCTCCTCTACGCATCCCTGCCCACGGCGTTCACACTCCCACTGCGCATGCGTGTCACCCCCCTCTCTATCCTCTCCTACACTCCTCCCTCTCTCGCCTCGCGACGCCGACGCAGGCAGCGTCTGCTAGCGAGTTTTTTGGTTGAAAAAACCGACTGCTCGCGCTGCACAACCGTTCACTGGCCATCCCGTATATATAGCAATGGATCTTGACCTCCAAGGTGGTGCCGGTGGCAGATTTCTCCTGTGCGTTGTTGAACAATAAAAATTCGCAGCGTGCGCGTTAACTAAAAGCGGAGTGCGGGTCTCTGTGTCCAGTCGGAGTCTTCTGTCTCTCATTGCCCATTAGCAGCGATTGGCATGTTCTAGTAGGAAAAACTGCTCCATCACTGCCTGCTTTGCGCCTCCCCAGTTTTCTCTCCTGCGCAACGCTGCGATGAGCGCCAGCGTCAACGCCGCCGCCAGTGTAAGCGTTAGCGCCCGCTGCTTCACATCTACACATGGTTCCCTTTAGCGGGAGATGGTGTAAATTTTTCCACAAGTCGATGTTGGGAACAGCCCCAGGAGGTCCATCCCAATCTGCTGGAACGGTCGCCGAGGAGGCTCGATCTGCGGAAGGAAACCTGCTGTTCTCGTGGGTGGTGTCTTCCGTCGCTGACAGTCTCGGCACGTCCTTACGTTGCGAGCGAGAGACGTCGGCGGCAAGGCGCGGCCAGTAGTACTTTTTGTGTGCTCTTGCGAGCGTGCAGGAAAGTCCGAGGTGTCACGCCGTCGGGTCGTACTTCATCGTGTCTTAGACCCCTTTGCGAGAGGACCTGAAGGGTCCTTCCAGTTAGCTAGCCAACACAAGCCGAGGTGGTCGCTCACAGCTTTGAAGGGCATCCCGTAAGGGTGGGGCGAAACTTTGACGTAGCCCAGATGATGGCGAGACACTCCTTTTTTCTTGTGGAATAGTTGGCCTCTGTGTTGGATCGCGACCAGCTAGCATAACTGATAACCCTTTTCATTCCGTCCATCCTCTGCACAACGACGGCGGCGAGTCCCACGCTGCTTGCGTCGGTGTGCACTTCTGTTTCGACGTGCTCGTCGAAATGCGCAAGTAGCGGAGGCGTTCGCAGGCGTCGTTTCAGTTCTTAAAATGCTTCCTCATGCGGCGTTTTGCACCTGAACTCGACGTCGGTTCAGGTAAGGTTAGTGAGTGGCTCAGCGATTCGGGAAGACTTTTTGACGATCCGCCTGCATTAGGCGCACAGGCCGAGAAATCGACGCACTGCCTTCTTGTAAAGGAGCTAAACAGTATTATTAGAAAGAGAAATTGACGTGAAAGAAGTGGAGAGAGCTATTGATGACCTTAAGGTACGAGGTCAAGTGTCGGAAATTTAAAAAAAAAGCCATAATCACTAAAGATTATTGGCCTACAATATAAAACACATCTTTTTCGGCACATGGGAACATTTTAAAGCAAGTACTATTTTTCGTTAGTTTTTCCATAAGTAAAAATGTCATTAAAAGTGGGCCTTACGCGAACACTCCTAACTCGAATTCCGTTCAATAAAAAAGATTCATTTTTTTTGCGTGGACATGAAAAAGACTTTGGCCTGTGCAATGAACGAAAACAAATGAGATCTGGTGAATATTAAAAACATAGTGATAATATAACCCAAAAAGTATGCACTTGCACTAGGGGCACCTTGGTATAACAGGCAGCCATACTAAACCTTGTAGAACGATTTTGCTTATTGAGGTTCATTGCACGCCTACTACGTTGATCAAGAAGTATGCCAAGTTTTAATCAAAAATGTTTATTATCAAAAGAGTTATGACTGTTCGCGTACGGAAAAATACCAGAAATATAAGTTCTGAGAAAATCAACAAAAAAGATTTGAAACAGGTGCAGCGCTTACACAAGGTGATCAATAGCGCTAAAGTTCTCAATATTCGTAGCCAGTTCCATCGTGGACCTACTATTGTGAGCCTTTGCTCGAGTGGCAACTCTTAATTTTTTTTTCTCGCTTGAAATGCAGCATCAGTGCCACGACGGGATGCTTTCGCGCTGCGGTGCTGATCATTTGTGAGGAAAGCTTTTGCAGTTTAGAGGTCTGGATCGATGCGAATTTGCTCAAAACATAATATGTGCTCTTGTTTCCACTATTGAAATGACACACAGCGTCAAACAAAGCAAATTTGATGGTTGACAGGCTCACGTACGTGTCCTTGAGTGTGATCAACACATGTACCACGTTACGCGTACCCGTGGTGAGAAGTTTGACTTTTAGGAACCGAAATGATGAGTTGGCAAAGCTTCTAGAGCATTATTACGTGTTCGCACTTGATCTGATTGCTAAATAACCAACAAAATACTACATATCTAGTTAATCTTGTTATTCACACAAAAACGGCACTTTCAGTTTCGGTTTCGTAGGTGATGGGTGGTCTCACATTTTTGCTTGTATCTTTTGAAAAAATTGGCGTAGACAGAAACTTTTTGCATCAAAATGAGGGGCAATAAATTGCGCGTTTAACACAATCAAAAACCAAAAACTGACATTTTGAAAAAAAAAAGTCGCTTTTTTCACTTGGCCTCATACCTTAAACCCGGCATGTCCCCGGTGCAGATGGCTTAACAGCTGCCTTTTATAAGACATTTAAGCCGCACTTTCCCTTATTTGTGCAGCAATAGTTTGTCGAGGCTTTTCGAAGAGGGCGCTTACCACCTTCTTTAGCGCGGGCACACACGGAGCTGATTACGAAATGTACTGATGAAGCACAGCGTAAAACAGTCAAAAGATATAGACCTAGAGCTTTAACATATGTGGATTACAAATTTTTTATGAAAGTATTAGCTAGCAGGATGTAAGGTATTATTACTGATTTAGTAGGGCCACAACATACTTGTGGAATCAAATGTAGAAGTATATTTAGAAACATTCATGTAGCGAGGAGTACACCAGAATACTGCTATGCTCAGTAAGGAAGAGCATCGATGGTGCAAGTCGATTTTTCAAAGGCCTTTGATGTGATAATATGTCCTGTCACACTTTGTGATATGTTAGAACATGCTGGCCTGGGTTCTTCTCAGTGCGAAGGAGTTCGAATGGCATATCAAAGCTGTACCACCAGTTTTGTTGTAAATTGAGAACTTACAGAACGCATTGATGATCGTCCGTCTGTTAGACAGGGTTGCGCTATTTCACGATTGCCGTTTTCTTTGTTTTTAGAGCCCCTGTGTAGAAAAACCGTTAACAGTGATCCATTACGAGGTTTCCGCCTGCAATCATGTGATGTACGAGTGGTTGCATATGCTGATGATGTCGCATTTATATGTACTGAAAAGGAAAGTGTGGGAGTAGCGCTGCAGATGACGCAGAGTTTTGGATTATGGTATCGTTCGTGGGAACAGACACCCACTGTCTTTAAAAAACTGCTGTGGAGCCCTGTCCCCAACAAATACCTAGGGCTACCACTAGATAGATATAGGAAAAACACGCAGTTTTTGAGAGACAAGGCGGATGAAAACAACCCAAAGGCTTTATGCTGGGTTGGGCAGGATTTGTCAATAATTGCGAAATCCAGAGTATGCAACGTTTTTTCGGTAGCTAAAATATGGTACGTTCTCCAGGCTCTCTGTTGCAGAAGAAATAATAATCAGCGTTTGCATCGGACTTTTTTCAAGATTTGTCTGGAATTCTAAGTACGAGTGAACATCGCAGATTAATCTTTTACCTAAGGTCAGCGAAGGCGGAATAGGGTTAGGTCACCTGTTTTTGAATCAGGTTATGAGTAGATCCTTATACTTAGGAGATCAGGAAAACAACTTTTTTTTTACAATAATTCAGGTCATGTTACCGGAATATATACCAGAATTTGTTGTCTTAACCATGGACAATGACCCATATAAAGTATCCCGCTACATATGTGCGGTGGTCTCTTCGTACATGTTCATCATAAGTAGATTTTCTATTGAATAATTAAGCAATCTGCCCAGAAAGCGCCTACTGAAAGATCTGGTAGACATAGCTTTTCTAGCCCCACTCTATAGGACCATCTAAGAGGAGGGATCGGGAGGGGATATCCTGAAACACGTCAAAAAGATTTCAGTTGCACCTGGAGTTTTTCTTTAAACTTCACACGGGTACACTACCTGTGAAACGTGGCTTGAACAACGAGGTATGTTTGTGCCGTGTGGAGTGAATTGTCTTTTGTGTAACAAACCAGAAACTTCAAAGCATGTTCATTATTGTCTGTTCGGACGCTCTGTTTTATTGGGATGTCTTGCAAAGAACATCGAAGAATGAGCTACAAATTAACGCCTACGACTACTCGTTTTCTGCCTGTTCGAGGAAATGGTGTGCCATATGACCTCTTTATGCTTCTTGGTCTTTATAGCATATGAGAATCACGTATGGATGTATGAAATGCTGAGCCCAATGCACGATCGGTTAACTCTTATTTTGATGAACAGGTGGCGAAGCTCAGAAAGTGCTGGAGCACCGAAGGGCTAGTGATGAAATGCTTTGTAATTCACATACATTGAGACAGTTAAAAATGCATAATTGTTGCAGCCAGCGTTACACATGCTGGTGGGTGATGTGTGGCACAAGTTTATAAGTATAGAATGCATTAACATTGCAATAAAGAAAAAAAATGACCGTGGCTCACTGTATAGCGTGCTCGGTTGCTGCTGTCGTAGACAGAGGGGTCATGTCTTTAACTCTCGAGGACGAAAGTTCTTTTTTTTTGCGATCTGATCGTGTGCAATTTTTCGACGTCATTTCTTCGACGGAAATGCGTCACAGAGTATTAGTGGACCCCGGTATCAAACACTTTAGTATTAAATATTCTGGCTGGAATATTGCTGAAATTCACTATATTCAACGCAATAAATCAGCTGTATTATTTCCGAACACATTTCAGATGGTCTCCGATATGACCGGGACGTTCGACGTGGAATGACCGTCCTTGGTAATTTATTTTAATTACATGACTAACATCAAGGCTGTTCTTGTTCAAGCCGTTCATGTGGTAACGTTTGTAACTTGGTAACGTTTGTGGGCGTCTTAAATGGATGTGCACCACAGAGATTAGGTCCATCGACACTTGCCCACTGAAGATGAAGGCAGCTGTGAGCCCAACAAATGTGTCTGTGCACAGAAAAATGCGCGGCCTATAAAAAAATCGGGGACCCTCAAGCTTCGCCCTTAAGAATTCCACGCGATAGCGGTGTCCTGTCCCGTGTGCGTACTTCAACCGCTTAGTGCATATTTGCTATGCACCCAGTACGTGATGATAAGAGAATATGCGCAGTAAGGTGTGTGTCTTTTGTAATGGGTGGCTGGATTTAAACTACCAAGTCGTTAAGACAGTCACACGTTCTGACGCCCGATGGCAATGTACGCTTGTACCACGCAATATTCCTAGGATATTACATGTTATACTGCGACGCATATATAAAGGACGCTCGCGTTTGCGAATCATGAACATCATTTTCACTGCATTTCCAAAACGTGGAAGTTATTTTCAGTGTATTTCCAAGCATAGGCGTGGCTGTGTGGCAGAACACCTGCTTGTCACGCAGAATGCTTGGGTTGGATGCTCACTCGGACCCGGAAATTTTTATTACTTATTTTATTTGCATCTTTCTCGATTTTTCGGACACGGACAAGATGATGATTTTTCGCACATAACCAGCGATGCCGACGGCGACGCCAGAATTTGCAGGCGCTGCGTTAGCCATGTACTCACACTTGTTTGTGAGCGTGACCACGCCTCATGAGATCTATGGATAGACGACTAGGCGGGCCCGAAGAACGCTACGCAATTAAAACCGCCGATAAGTCGTTTTTGGAGAACTCAGCTCTGAAAAGAAGCTTATTTAGCGTCCGCGGCGTCGCGCACTTTACACGAAGTGGAGTCTATGCAGGTCAAGGCGTAGCGTTTGCATGCGAGCCTTGGTAAGGGAAGCAACGTTTTCATATTGATCTTTCTCGACACTGTAATGAGATACTTTGGTCATTCTCGTTACGATTCTTTTGAATAGTTTATCGGTTTATTATCATCGCTGTGCATCTTAAACCACTACCAGGGAAAAGAGTAGTGCCGAAGGTGTGCTGCAGCAGTTGACGTTGCTAGAAGGACACTGAATGTCGATAGGTTATAAATGTCAATGGTGTTTTCGCGACACATTCCCTATAAATGTCAGGGGATGGGCTATATATCAACACACTGTGCCTGTATGTGATCGTCATTCGGTCAAATAGCATATAAAAGGGGGTGGAAACTACGAGCGTTCTGCAGTGTGCTAGCACAGTGTGAATTCCTGGCATTCTCGAAAAAATCATATTGGGAGATTGTCTTTCCTCTATTTACTCGGAGATGAAGCATTTTACTGCTGGTAGTATACAAGGCGTCATCTTTACTCTATTGTGTCTTTTAATTGGTTGCGACTCTGACGAATCCACCAGCGAGGAACCCCAAGGCGAACTTTACAAAGGACGTAAATATCGTGATCTTCTCCAGGTAGGTAGTATAATTTTGTCAGCATGAGTAGAAAACTCATCTGTAAAGGAATTAGTTACGGATTGGAAGCGCGCATCCGAATAGCAGGCCTATTTAATCAATAGTCTTCTTGAACAGAGAAGCTGTTTAAGAAATCGTTCGTTGTTCACCCTGTACCAACAACTATCATCATCATAAACCGGTATGCGCCACAGAAATTCGATAAAATACCACTACTTTCCAATGACGCACTAAAAATGAAGAGGGCAACTCGCCAAACAAATAGGTATGTGCCACAGAACTTTGTGCGGCCTATGAGAAGACCATCTTCATAAACGGGTATGTGCCCTAGAAATTGGGTCAGCACCACTAGTTACCAATGACGCACTAAGCATGGAGAGGACAACTAGCCAAACAAACGAGCATGGGCCACAGAAATTTGTGCGGCCTATGAGAAGACCATCTTCATAAACGGGTATGTGCCCTAGACATTGGGTCAGCACCACTACTTACCAATGACGCACTAAACATGGAGAGGACAAGTAGCCGAACAAACGGGCATGGGCCACAGTAATTTGTGCGGCCTATCTGATGTCCATCTTCCTCATAAACGGGTATGTGCCCCAGAAATTGGGTCAGTACCACCACCCACTGCTGGTGTACTAAAAGTGAAGAGGGCAACTAGCCCAACGAACAGGTAGGTGCACACAAATTTGTGCGGCCTGCCAGAGAACTATCGAAATCATAAACGGCTATGCACCACATAAACTGGGTAGATAGCACTACTCACCACTGGTGCATTATGAATAAAAAGACAACAGCTAGCCGAACAAGGGCGTATGTGCCACAAAATTTGGGTGGCCTATTCAAAACTATCATAAGCATAAACGGGTCCGTGCCATAAATTTTCGATAAATAACACTACTCACGACTGGTTCACTAAAATGAAGACGACAATATTTAGCCAAACAAACGGGTATGCACCACAGAAATTTTTGCTGCCTATTAGCAAACTATCGTAATCATAAACGGCTTTGAACCACGCCAATTGGGTAAATACGTCTGCTAACTACTGTTACACTGAATAGGAAGAGGTTGCAGGTCGTAGTTGCGCAGTGCTTCGATGC
Organism: Rhipicephalus appendiculatus; assembly: GCA_030522465.1. Lineage (NCBI taxonomy): Eukaryota > Metazoa > Arthropoda > Arachnida > Ixodida > Ixodidae > Rhipicephalus > Rhipicephalus appendiculatus. The sequence continues at coordinate 21,724 of JALIZH010030059.1, forward strand.
CATTGTTCATGTTGTCTACGAAGTATCGCGCTTTAGTGCTGGTGGCGCTCGGTTAAAGCGTTGTAGGCAAGACCAAGAAAAACGTTTAAAAAATTGGCTCTTCAGGCACAGTGCAGCCGCATATTTTTCGGGACGAGAACTACCGTAGCAGATTTAAGTTTGGAAAAGAGTAATTGATTACGCGCAATAAATTACAAGAAAATTTAAATAAATTACCCAGAGCGTTGTTTCGAAAAAGTAATCAATTGCATTGTAAACTAAAGAAACTGTAATTGTTGCAAACAATCGATTTCTCAGTATGAACACACCCAGTATATCATTTACGTCAAGGGGCTGTAAAAGGGAATTGAGGTTAAGGAGGAGGGAACGAAGGAAGATAGAGGGTACAGCATAGCATAGCCATATATGGCGTCACACATGAAAAGACATGCATACCACAGCCATGTATTGTGTGGTACATATAGAAAGGGGCAGGAAAGGGAAGTGAGGCTGAGGAAGAGGGGAGACGGTGTATTATAGCTGAGCATTGTGCAGTATAGTATAGCAATGAAACGGAAAAGTAAAAGGAGGGTGATTAATAGTGATGTGAGAGAAAAAAAAAGAGGGAAAACAGGAGGGAAGAAGGCGTGACTGCATCACAGATGAAGTCAAGGCGGTGATGCAGGCTAGTTGGTTTGAGTCACTTGTAGTCATATTTTTGTCTTCGTCTGGGTTTATTGCGCTACAAATATGACTACAAGTCACAGATGAAGGTTTCCTTTCCCGCCAGGATTATCTTGCAGGCTGCGCGGTTGGAACTCCAGAGCGCGTTTTTCCGTGAACGCCAGCGTCGCTGAAGGAACGCAGATCTTTCAGCGACGCTCGCAGGCTGCTAATGTGCTGTCTACTTCTACTCTGATTTCTCGTTCCAAGCACACTTTGAGTTTACATAATTATGTCTTAGCAACTCGCCCCCCCAACACACGCTCCTTGAGTCCGTCGCTGAAGAACAGGGAAATCACTGATCCCCACTTCCTACAGCTTATACGTTGAGTGCAACTGCATAACTTTATACACGAAAGTGTTTTATGCCGGGGTCCACCACGGCTCCACTCACGTGTTCCGTCAAGAATTACACGTTGTAAAACATGCACTAACATGGCAAAGAAAAAAAACTGGAAGAAAAAAGTTCCGTCACCGGGAGCCGAACCTACGATCTCTCGCTCCGCAGCGCGCGGCGCGAAACGACTCGGCCGCAGACCGTACGTTCTTCACCGTGCTAACGGCGAGCTATTTATATGCACCATCTACCGTTGGCGGTACTCCGAGCTCAGTGGACTTCGTGTTCTCGTTATCCCTAGGGAGATGGCGCGACTGGAGTGAAGGGCGCGCTTTCAAGGTTGTGCCCCCACGCGTAGTGTTGCGCGCGCATTTTCTGGGCGTGGTCGTTCGTGCGCTCGCGTTTATCTCTTGGTGTGCGTGGCCTGTACGTCTTGTGGTTTCCCGCAAGTTTGCTTTGAAGTTACACAGAGCGCGAAGCTTACTTCGCTCATTGCAGCGGCCGCGTTTGCGAAAGAAGGACACTGCTCACACACATAAAACTAACAGCTACGGGAGTTGTTAGTTCGCGCTCGTCCTGTGTATACTTGTAGGTTCCTTTCGTGCGTCCTTCTTTGTGTTTGAGTGCAGTGCTTTCAGTGTCGAGCTGTGACAATTGTTGGCTCGCGCTCGTCCTCGTGCGTCCATCCTGCTTGAGGAGCGCGCTACAAGTTTCGAGCTTCTTGCTGTTTTTCGCGGTACCTTACTATTTGTTGCTATAGCATTAATTCCCTCGTGCTTGGGCGAAACAGTGTACAATAAACGCTCAACTACCTCTGTGAAGACACGTTTCACTTTCGTGTTATACCGATTGCTATGACAGAGGTATCGGTATCCGTGTTTTTTTTTTTTGTTTTTTTTTTTGTTTACAGAGGGAAGGAGGGTATGGAGGCACGTACGGGGAGCGCCCTCGCCACCTAGTAAATAATATAATAATAATATCTGGGGTTTAACATCGCAAAACCACGATATGATTATGAGAGACGCCGTAGTGGAGGGCTCTGGAAATTTTGACCATCTGGAGATCTTTAACGTGCACTGTCATCGCACAGTACACGGACCTCTACCATTCCGCTTCGATTGAAATGTGACCGCCGCGGCCAGGATTGAATCGGCGACCTTCGGATCAGCAGCCGTGCACCGTAGCCACTGCTCCACCGAAGCGGACCCACCTAGTAAATATGCATTTGCTATACCGGTGCATCCAGCTTTCGTCGCAAGGGAACTCTCGAACTATGCCACCATCGTCCATCTTCCTGTCTTTCTTATACAGCCAGTTCTTGTGTTTAGCAGTTGATAGAGCACACACATGCGTCGAGGGTCTTTGAGCATTGAAATTTCTGACATGAGCAGACTTCTCAATTAAGTATTTCGTTATGATGGAGGAGGCTGAGGCCTTGGTCTCCCATTTGAAATATGTAATGAAAACACTACTTTGGCTCTAAGAAATATATGTAGCGGTCATTAATTTTCATGTCAGAGAAAAATCGGTGGCTCTGTACACTGAGCACTAAAATTTCGCGATACAAAGTTGAACGAAAGTCTTCGAGACAGCTAAAGAAATATAGTAGCCATTCGTGCATACACTATGCTCAGCTGCTTTGGACGCTGCGCCCCGCCATGGTGGCCTAGTAGTTATGGCGCTCGACTTATGACCCGTAGGTCGCGGGATCGAATCCCGGCCGCGGCGGCTGCATTTTCGATGGAGGCAAAAAATGCTTGAAGCCGTGTGCTTAGATTTAGGTGCACGTTAAAGAACCCCAGGTGGTCTAAATTTCCGGAGCCCTCCACTACGGCGTCTCTCATAATCATGTCGTGGTTCTGGGACGTTAAACCCCAGATATTATTATTATGCTTTGGACGCTGGGTTAAACGCACACTTCAAAATTTTTGCGGGAATGTATTTTCAATGTATTTGTGAAGACTAATTTCTTCTTTATTCATCTAGGTACTAAACACATCTGAGCCGCTGTACTTGTTCTACATGTGTATGAACACAGGTATTCAAGACTGCCCAGGCAACAACTGCTTCAATAAAACGTACACCTGTGAGCATATGCGCAAAACGGGTTTGACGAATACCACGTATAATTTTACTAAGTCAGTGTTCAACGAAACAGCATGGTAAGGCCTTTTCTAGAAATGGTATGCCTGACCACTTTTTTTGAGATAATGATATCGTTATACTCATTTCCTAAATAAACTGAATACTACCTAAGCCGTGGACCAGCTTATAGAAATTAAAGCCCAACGCCTTAGATTTCTATGCTGGAATGTCGCCGGTTCGGTCCCTGCCAGCGCCAAGTAATCTTTTCGTCCACTTTTCTTTTAGGGGCGAAGCTCCTTATGGCGAGACCTGGCCGGTTGTCGAGCGGCGTCGGTCGTCGATCGTCAATCGTCAACCATCCTCTGTACCCCGTAGTGTTCTCTTATCGTACAATAGAGGGCGCTGTCCCATAGAGATGCATGCAAACTGCAGTTGGGTGACGATATACTGGATGGCGCTGTACGCATTCCATTTCTCGTCTCGTTTCCGAGAGGGCTCTGTCCCATAGACATGCTTACAATATGGCGGTTGGGTGAAGGTACGCTAGATGGCGTTGGCGGTGCAGCTGCTCTCCGATTGGCTGCTGCGTGGGGTGCGCGGGGTTGCGCCGGGCGGCGAGCGCCCGCTATCTTTCATTCCCCGGATCGTCGCCGTACGAGTACGCTTGCCGGATCGTGCTGCTTGGCGGACCATGGACGACGAGGAGCGCCGGGTGCGGAAGGCCGCTGCGGCTCGTGCTAGTCGGCAGGATCCCGAGGTGCGAGCTCGAGAAGGCCGCCGCGACGCGAGCGCGGCGCCAGGCGGATCTCACACACACTATCGCTTTGATTACTGCTGGGCGAAACCACTGAAGATTTCACGGTGTAACCATGATAGCTTCACGAGCTTCGCCCCAACTCTTCATCATTCACCCCATGGGTATGGTGTGATGTTTTTTATTTTCACATTTGACATGACAATTACTTGTAATAACATCCCCTATACTCTCCATGTCATCATTGTCCGTTTGTTCTTATTAATATTCTTTCCAAGGTATGAAGCTGGGACAGCTCCGGAACATCGATGGTAGAACGTGCGGGCGAAGGCGCGCACCATACAGCGGCACTGTGATGGTGCGACCACTTGTTTGAGCGGTATGCCAGGATATTAGAATACATGATGTCCCGTGCTTGTGAAGTTCATATACTTGAAAACAAATTTTCCATTACATGATCCATTATTTCTATGAAATAGCAATACTATATAAAAAAGAAGGCCATCCTGAAATTACATGTAGCCGACATGTTTTCCCGCAGCACAGCCCGTATCCAAGCGATCCTGAGTGTTTCCTTCCTCATACACATGACAACGAGCACTTTCGCGTCCCCGAGCCAGTTACAGCGGTGTCAAGGTACACGGCATTAGCACGGCATCTCGGCGCCCTTCCTGACATGCCCCCCACGACTGGAGGCAGAAAATAGCGTCCTTTTATTTTCTTCTCCTCGAATCACCCTCTGTCTGACACATTTCCAAAGCTCGCACGCACGAAACGGTCACAGCAACGCGCGAAACTCGCGCAACTGATCGGAGAAGAGATCCACATCGCCAAAGAGACCGACCACGACGCGCCGGGGAAAGCCAATTCTATGGACGCACGATGAATGCGCGTCCCCGCGAGTCGCACGGGCGATACTGCGGCTTATTACCGGTGGTGACCCGTTTACGCTAGCGGCACGGCGGCTCGCCGTTTGCCGTTTGCTGTCCAACGCAACGATTTAAAGTCACATTCGCTAAATACAAAAAGGACTTTCTGGACAGGCATTTATACTTTAGTTTCAGAGTGTTTGATCGGCCATGCTTCAAAATTTTGTGCCACCTCTGTGTCGTGCGCTAAGAATCTGTGGAATGGCTCGCACATTTTTAAGTGCATGGCATTTTAGGAGCCTGACCTGTCGTCGATCTAATGTCTCATGTCTCCTCAAAAAGAGTGCAAAATAAACTAACAAGGTGTAAAATAATCGAAACCGCAGAAATGACCAAGAAATATTCTCAATAATATAAATATATTGTAGGAAAATGCTTCTGAAATAACCGGCGAATATCCGGCGCCACGCAAGAGAGGACACCTCGGCAAGATTGCAATCGCTAAGGGAAGTGCTGCTTGCCCTTGCTGTGCACTTCCTTGGGTTTTCCATGTACTGAGCTGCATTAAGGTCTAACATTTTGAACTACACAGGAACAGCACTAGCGTAGTATTTAGCGGGCGATTTAGAGCTACACCAGGACGTACTCAAGAATAACATTAGCGCAGGATATTTTTTAACACGAAAGTGTTTTATGCCGGGATCCACCAGGGCTCCACTGACGTATATCCATCCCGGATATGACGCTGTAAAATATACATTAACTGATGGCAAACAAATAAACCCTAATAAAAGTTCCGTCATCGGGAGTCCAACCTACCACCTCTTAGTCCGCAGCGCGTGGCGCCTAAACGACTCGGCCACAGACTTAACGTTCCTCAGCGTACTAACGGTTAAGCATGTATAGACACCATTCACCGCTGGCGGTACTCCAAATGGCGCGAAGGGCGCGCTTCAAAGGATGGGCCCCCGCGAGTTGCGATGCGCGCGCACCTCTTGTGAGCGTCGTCGCTCGTACGCACGCGCTTATCTCTTGATAGGGGTGGTTTGTACGTCTCGTACTTTCCCGCAAGATTTGCTTTGAAGTTATAGAGAGCGCGAAGGTCACTTCGCTTGCTGCAGTGGCCGCGTTTGCGAAAGAAGCGCACTGCTCACACTCAAAGAAGTAACTCAAAGAAGTGCTTCCGCTTTCTATTGTATAATTTCTTGATATGTTCAAAACCCTGTTGTACAGTGCTTGGGTAGTAGGGCCATTGTCAGGCAGTTATTCTGCCTTTTGCCGTACCATCCCTTGAGATGTAACATGTTGAAAATAAATAATAAAAAAACAAAGCGTTTAAATTAGAAAAAAAAAACTGTGGCAGTTGTCATTTCGCGCTCGTCCTGTTTATATTTGTGTGTTCCTTTCGTGCCTCCTTTGTGTTTGAGTACAGCGCTTTGAGCGTCGAGCGGTGATAGTTGTTGATTAGGGCTCGTCCTCGTGCGTCGTCCTGCTTGAGGAGGGCGCTACACTTTTCGAGTAGCTTGCCGTTCCTCGCGTGACATTACAATTTGTTGCTGTAGCATTCATTCAGTGCTTGGGCGCAAGAATGCACAATAAACGCTCAGCTACCTCTGTCAATACACATTTCACTTTCGCGTTATACCGATTCCTCTGACACAGGGATCATCTATGTTTTTTTTTTTAATGCGAAGCATTTCTTTGCGTACTCTAAGCGCTATCTACGCATCTATCTACGCATCTATCTATCTATCTAGCCGCCTACGTCTGCGGGCTCTCGTGATCGCCTCCTTAACTTAGGTGTCGAACAAAACTTGTATGGGAGGGTAAGATATATAGGTGATATGTCTGGCTGGTCATAACCAGAATAACGGGAAAAGTCCTGTCGCATACATCGTCAAATCATTTCCTGCAGACATGTATGGCCGTGGTAAGCGGGTATGCGCCACAAGGTGTTTGACAATTTATATATACCTAGGAACGGCGAGGACATAGATTAGTAGTTTAAATGCGAGAGCGTTAAGAAAAACTGACGTCAGCAGCGATGACAAGACGAATGCAAATAATAAATATCAGGGTGCAAGCAGGAATCGAACCCAGGGAATCTGCGTGGCAATCAAGTAATCTACCACAGATCCATATCAGGTCTCCCGGAAGTGCTTTGGAAAAAGACCGTATGCAGGCGCAATGTTGGTGAAACGTCAATTGTGGTTGCAGTGCAGGCTATCAAATTTTATAAACACTAGATATGTACTCCTACGCGACAGGCGTCGTGTCAGGTTTTTTTTTTATCTGGGGTTTTACGTCCCAAAACCACGATATGATTATGAGAGACGCCGTAGTGGAGTGCTCCGGAAATTTCGACCATCTGGTGTTCTTTAACGTGCACTGACATCGCACAGTACACGGGCCTCTGCCATTTCGCCTCCATCGAAATGCGACCGCCACGGCCGGGATCGAACCCGCGACCTTCGGGTCAGCAGCCGAGCAGTCATGTCAGGTTAACGTCAATTGTATACTTAAGCGCCATCCAGTGTCCACGAAGCACTATCCATCCTCGCAAGCACAAGTCCTGCATATAAGCTTACCGCTTCTGGTGTTGGTAATGCCCATGTTTCTGTTTGTTTTTATCGTTACGCAACTCTAAAGAGCTGGTTATATGAAGCATATGCGACTGTTGAACATATGTTTGTGCGTACAACATTTGTACAAATCTTTAACGTCATTTCGTAACGTTTTGCTGTATAAAAACATTACAACGCAGTCACATCGCCCCCCATATGCTTCGCATAACATCGATTCCCATGGTACCTTGGGATCTGCCAATTTTTTTTAATTGCGCCTTGTATGTGTGTACTATTCGCTATTGCACCACAAGGGAACCATAAGTGTTCGCGTGGTTCTTCCTCCAGGAACCGTTCAGTCTCCATACGAATGTCACATTGTTGCAATTGCCGATTTCGCGTATGTTCCCTTTGTATTGGGGATGTAGGGGGGCATATGAACTCAGTATTTTTCTGCGGTCACAGATCTTCAGTTAACTTTCCGGAAAGAGGCGCACTGACACTGTGCCGTTCTTAGACGCGTCTAGCCGTTTGTAAAATTTTCGCCCGGGAACCGTTTGCTACGGTTCCCTGGAGGCCAACTCACGTTAGTGAATTTTCCTAGCCATTCTTTTTTAGTGTAACACCTTCGGGTGCGAATTAAATGGACTGTCTAAAGTTGTCTCATGTTCACGCAACACAATCCCAAGGCACCCGATATTGCATCTCAAGAAAGAAAGGGAGGCAACACGTGGTTTTGCTTAACTTCCAGTGATTAGTGGTAATTAGCGTGCATTTAATATCTAATTATTCTACTATCAATCGGGTTTTATTACAGAATAAGAGGAATAAAAGATTAAGCTTCAAAATGCATGCTTATTTTTTGTTTTCGGTTTTGTCCGCTTCGAACGAATAAAAATAATACTCTTCACGTGGTTCTTGGAACGCGGCACGTCGATCCATCATCCTAAATGGAAGTGTCTCCAGCGATGCGATCCACTGCAGCAATACACAGTGCAATGAAGTTAAATGCGTGTCATTTCTGCAGCAAAGAAGCTTGCACAGATGTACTACACACGGCGTTTCTAGCCATTAGAAGAAACATAGGGCGCTCGTCGCGCCTCCGAAGTTGTTATGTACTATTGTACATTTGGTCGGTGATGGACGATACTCGGCAGGGACCTCATGAAAGTGTGCACCCCGTATGCTTTCTACCATGCGACTTACACTAGGCCACACAGCAGTTTGGCATCCTGCTGTATCCACAAAAAGAATGTCGTTTAGCCCTTTCCGGGTAGGTAGCGTGAGCAAGGTAGGTAGCGTGAATATTTTGCGCAGTGACACAAACAACGAACGACAGGTTTCACTTGAAGCAAACGCTTGTGGTCTTTCCATTCGTGTGGGGTCGTACAAGATTGGCGACAGATAGGCTGTGAGCCAAAGTGAGAAGGACAATGCATGGTGCCACGCACGTGTACTCCAAATCGATGACGCATCAAGTACACTCTATGAAGTTATTTAGCATACGAGTTTAGAATAGTATTTTTTCATATATGTATTTTTCACTCGGTATATATCATTGAAGCCTACGATGAATGTGCTGCAATGGGAGTCTATCTTTGTGCTACATTCAGTTTGCGTACCCTCCTCAGATGCGTCCCAACGTTTGCTTATGCATACCACAGAATGAATTAATTCTGCTGTCCAAGTCTGTCCGGATTTTGAACCCCCCGCCATCGTATATTTACTCAGAAATTGCTCTGAAGCAGAAGACGTACCCAAAAGACAGCACTGTGTAAGCCTCACCTGTTCGCCTAACCTAACTATGGCGAACAATATGCTAATTTACTCCTGATAACTGGTTGACTAGCCCATAGACTGTCTTCCCTGGGGAAATTACGCGTGCTGAACGTTGTCAGGTTCATTTTCTATTGTATGGGTGCGCACATTCAATTATTGATGGTCTCCGCTGCGTTAAAAGTCCCATAACCGCCACGGTCATGTGTTAGGCCGCCGCAGAAGACTGATGGTAAGGTTTGCATGCACTTAGCGTCTCGTGGGATCTGGTAGCTATACACTGGGCCAGGGAGGAGGTGATTTCCTTAGCGTTACTCGTAGTGAAGTAGCACGAGCACAGCCCTACATGGCCTATACAAACCCCACCCCCCGAGGGCATTATTAGTAAAGAGATGTCGTACACCTGTGGAAGGAAATTCTTTCTCAACTCGAACAACGAACTATTTTCACTCAATTGCGAAAGGCAGTCGTGTTGGCTGGTATGCGCATAACGTGTTTAAGGACTGCACCGATGAGTTCAATTGCTTAGACCACCCCGTCGATCACCTCATCCTGAAAGGCATGCATTGGAAGTTCCCAAAAAGTACTCATGGCCGCATCAAGGGGCCTTCATGCGGTTTGGAAAGGTACTAGGACGCTGTCGAACAGACGCGTAAATACCGCATATTAAGACATCATAATTGTCTTGGAAGACGACTATGTGGCGATCTATAAATAAATTTTCTTCGTCTGTTTCCAACGTATGTTTAAGTGCATAGAAAATTACGTTTTAAGGGGCTGGACTCTCAATTAACGATCGTGATTCGAGTTATGTTGGTAAATACTTCTACGTTCGCAAACAAGCTGACGAAATGTCAGCGCACTTGGTCGAGCACCTAATTAATAACTGAATATATTATCAAAATGGGAGTCGCCTGAAAGTCGGGCAACACCGGCGCACTCACGAATTTTAACATAGCAGGTTACTTTCTGTGCGTGCCTCTGCAATCCGGCGACTGGTTTCGATTCATGGTCAGCTGCACGTGCAGTTAAACCGTTTCAGCTTTCTTCCGCTTATCATTGAAATTCAACGATTCGCAGATGTGGACACGTTGGTAGAAGACGAAGGCTAGGAGTTGGGCTCCGCTTCACGCAGCACATGACGTGACACATGCCATGGCGAAATGGCGGTCACCAGCAATGAGGGTGTGTTTTAGGCGGTGACTTTAGGGTTTAGTTTGTACTGATATACACACACCTTTTAAAGCGTATTTTTCTATACGTCCAGTGTGATCTTTTAGAACTGACGCATTTTATTGGGTGGTAGCTTCGTTGCAAATTATCCCATTTTAATACAGTTGGCGGCCAATTGTTCAGACACGATGAAAATTTAATGTGTCACCCCGTTCTTTTTTTTTGTCACAAGCAAAAAAAAATGAAAAATGAATAAATGAGGAATACTAAAAACCGCGTCGATTACAATTCACCAACTAGCCCAAGCTACCGTTCTATGAAGTTGCATATGCCGCTTGTATTTTTTGATGAGGAACAATGTGAGTTTTTAGAGGCAAAGCACCTTAAGACCTCATGATGTCCGTCCGTCTTCAATGCGTCGGCGCCATAGTGCACAGCCGAAGCACCGCTGCGCCATCTGTGTGGCGCCGAGCAAGAAACAACCACACCGATCTACTCCGTCATAGTACAATACCGCTCGGGGTCGCTGATTAGGCACGCGCTCCGCGCAGTCGGTGCCGCCGCCATGGACGAGAGCGCGCGTAAGGGTACGTGCACACTGGCGGAAAGGTTTCCGCGGCGGGGTGCCGCCTGTCGGCGCCTCCGCTCGGCAAGCAGCCGCACGCTGTCCACATTAGCGGCGCCGCGAGAGTAGCGAGACAAGAGTGGACATGTCGAGGTGCGCGCGCCCACGGGCTCGCTGCCGGCTTGCGGCCCCTCCGCGACAGAGGGAGAGAGGTGTTGCGGGGGAGCAGGCGACGCCCGTGGGAGGAGGAAAAGCAGTCGCTCATTGGTGGTTTGCTTGCGCGGCGGCCGGCGCCAGCGGCAGAAATAGCGCACGGAGCGATATGGTAGGCGGTGGCAGAAATTCACTGACGCTTCGCGGGAGAAAGATAGAAAAACGGGTTCTCGCGAGCGGCGCGCGGGAGAGTGCCGGGCCGCCAGTGTGTTCGTACCTTAAGAGTGCGTGCACACTGGCGGAAAGCTTGCCGCGCCGGCGTGCCGCCCGTCGGCGCCTCCACTCTGCAAGCAGCGGCACGCTGTCCACATTGGCGGCGCCACGTGAGTAGCGAGACAGGACTGGACATGTCGAGGCGCGCGCGCCCATCGGCTCGCCCCTCCTGCGACAGACGGAGAGAGGTGGTGCGGGGTGCAGACGACACACGGGTGAGGAGAAAAAGCAGGCACTCATTGGTGGGTTGCTTGCGCGGCAAGCGGCGGCAGCGGCAAAAATGGTGCACGTAGCGGTTTGGTCGGCGGCAGAAATTCCCTGACGCTCCGCGGGAGAAAGAGAAAAGCAGGTTCTCGCGAGCGGCGCGCGGGAGAGTGCCGCGCCGCCAGTGTGTTCGGGCGCTCCGTACCTAAAGGGTATGTACTCACTAGCGGCAAAAACGCGAGCGACACGCCGCGTGCGGCAAGCGTGCTCGCGGCAGGCGCTGTGCGTTCGTGTTTCCATTCGCGTTTTACGCTACAAGGCAGTGATACTTGGAGTCGCGAGTCGTATAAGACTTCAAGAATTGCTGCCGCGCCGCGTAAAACGCGAATGGGAACGGGAATGCACGCGCCTGCCGCGAGCGGGCTTGCTGCACGCGGCGTGTCTCGCGTCTTTTTCCCGCTAGTGAGTACCTACCCTAAGGCGCTCCATGCAGCGGCTCAGCGACAACGTCGTGAGTCCGATGCGCGGTGCTTCGTCCCATCGCCATCATTCACTTCGTGGATAAGCGTGAATTTTTTTGTTATTCATTTCATCGTTAGACATTATGAAATTTGTAAAGATAATAACATTATTTATTGCTGTAAGAAATGGCACGTTTTACACAATGCAATGAAAAACACGGAAGCTGATATATCTTATTGCGGGAAATCTCAGCTTTAGGAGTGTGTATATATATATATATATATATATATATATATATATATATATATATATATATATATATATATATATATAGATTTCATGATGGTCAAACTAATTGAAAGTTTCTGTGCATCTGCTAGGTTGAATTACTCATACAGTGCGAGAATTCTGCAGCCTCCATTTCCACCAACCGCAATGGAATACAACACCACGACAAGTGAGTATCACATGCATGTTTACGGAGTGCGTGTATATATATATATATATATATATATATATATATATATATATATATATATATATATATATATATATATATATATATATAATGAAGGGATAACACATGGACCCGGAAGTAACAGTTAAAAAAATATATATCAAGCACGTAGGAAACATTGTTCTGGGAAGGACTGACGTTTCGGCCGGGGGACCGGCCTTCGTCGGAGTGATGCACACATGCGACATCAACGCAATGTAAGACGACCAATGACTTAGCGTAGCACTATTATTGGCTGACATAGCGATTGTTAAAAGCACGTGGGGAACAGTGCGCGTGATGGGACAGGAAAACGGGAATGTACGCATGCGTATTTGCGGGCGAAAACGGAGTGCAAAAATAAAGCGACAGTACGTATGTGTCACCAAAACGAAAATACGTGATAGGTTCAACTGAGCACAGATTATTGATCAACATAAGCGCGTGCGCAACATCTAGTCATGATCCGAGAGAAAATGTAATGAAATAGGAAACTAATTTATCTGCGTAAAAGTGTAGCGGTAATAATAACGGGGAAAGTCAAGGGTAACTAAGTGGGTAGAAAGGAAACTTTGCCAGCACTTTCATTCATACCACAAGTGACGGCCTTAAATTTATAGATTAAATACGATTCTTGAAGCTCTCTTTCGTGGTGGGAACGGAAACCAGATTGAAGGATTGTAGCTGTAATATTATCAAATGAGTGGCCCGGAATGCGCGCACACACACACACACACACACACACACACACACACACACACACACACACACACACACACACACATATATATATATATATATATATATATATATATATATATGTGTGTGTGTGTGTGTGTGTGTGTGTGTGTGTGTGTGTGTGTGTGAGAAAAAAAACAAGTAGGTATACTCACGAGAGAGCAATACTTTTATGCCCAACGTTTCGGCCGTGGCATGGCCTTCGTAAGAGAATGAAGAGTATACAACGCGTATGCCGCTGTTAAAGGCCGATGAAATCACACCATCAGTCAGAATGGTGATCCGAAGATACGTCAGCAGTCCCAAAATAACAGTCACAACATGATTTCATACGAGCGTCTAGCGAGAAGATCGCTATTGAAAACTCAAGGTATGAACGGGCAGCCTGCGCAGGGCAAATGTTTAAAGCAGTAACACACTGTTGCAGCCATGAAAGCGAAAGGCCAGAAGATTAAGGCAAAAATGTGCGTCGAAGCGAATATCATGGGCACACGTTACGCATACAGTAAGATAACAGAGGAACAGTAAACAAAATTCAACTAGGCACCCCTGAAGTCCTCATACAGAAAAGGTCACAGACGTTATACTACCATATGTGAAGGCAAACAAGTACAAGCACACATATACGAAAAATGAAAAAAAACAAATGTGGGCGGGGGGTATCATTGCGATCAAGACTGCAGGACTGAAAGAAAACTAACGCGTCCAACGCTTTCGTTGACGCCGGAGTGAAAAGTGTTCAACTTGGTAATAAGGTAAAACTCCCGAACTTCTCGGTCACGGTGAGTTTTAAACCCAGATTGTAGCACTGTGGCTTTGATTTTTTCAAAAGACTGCCCTGGCATCTGGACATGCTTAGAAAGCGGAAGATGATGAAGGTTAGAAGCATGGGCTCTGTGGTTGTTAAAACGTAACCTGAATGATATTTCGGTTTGACCGATGTTTTCCTTGCGGCAGGGGGGAGCACTCAATCAAGTAGATAACATTAGCGCTGTCGCAAGTGAAGTCTCCGTTGATTCTTCAGAAAAAAGTTTGAGGCGGTGCTAGTTGCTGTACGGGAACATGGCATGTGTGGCCAAACCTTGCAGCGGGGTTCATTGCAAGGATGACAACCTGTGGAGTTGTACCGATTGGTTATTTTGGATGATGTTAAGGTGTCATGCAGGTTCCGTAAAAATACCTCTTCAGGCGATCACTTTGAAGCAAGATGTTGCGGTGCTTTTTTAGAATACTGGCCACACTGAATCTTGAGTTACTGTACATGGCTCCTTTAGGAGCCAGAGTTGCACCTTTGCTTTCCACATGCCGCTCCGCTGCCATTCGCCGAGGTCTGTCACATGGAACTGTAAACTGCTGCAGAAAATACGACCTGCTTCAGCTGGTGCAGAGCCGTTCCTTCTTTTGGCCTCGTCGGTTGCAAAACAATCACTCTCAGAGCGTCGCATATTTTGGTGTTTTGCGTCTCACACGGCAGTTTTACCGTGCTCGTGTTATTATTCGATGTGAAACACATGTCTCCGTGTTTGGTGCCTGTCACTTCTTTTTCCAACATTACAGGGGGGCAGTACACCCTACTGAAGAAATCTATGTGAGAGCGGAAAAGATTTTTTCCACATACCGGTGCGCGTAATCAGGAGTCTGATGGCGGCTACAGTGGCTCTTGCGAATGGGAAGCAACAAGGCAGAGTCGAGAAATGCTAGAAAAAATAGGCAATGCCAATTAACGCTGTAAAAACAGCACTAGAATTAGCGCTTTGTACAGCATGCTATCTGATTGCATATTTTCAAGGTTATTTCAAGACCCGTGGAGTTACGTGTGCGCCCTTGTGTGACCTCCTAGCGTTTATTTCGTTCCTGCGACAGCACGCTTTTAAGTGTGCAGCATTTTATTGGAGCTGTCACGCAGTAACGCCACTCACCCGTTCGTGGTCGCGGAAGCGTCTTACTACTCTGAGGTGTATCACTTTCAATGCTTCTTCTTGCCAACTGAAAACACCAAATAAAAAAAATATCGCGCTCAAAGCACAGCCAATTAGAGACCAGCTTTTATGTTTGCGTATATGTTTGTTTAAAAAGTGTAATACAGGGCAACGCCAATTAAAAAAAAGGTATCGTTACCTGAGGTAGACAAGAGAGCGTCCTCCAACGCAGCCCCTGCGCAAAGGAGAGGTGGCCTCACTGCACGAAATTGGACTGGAAGATGGCGGACCTATGCGCAACTCTGTTACCTAAAGGTAGCATATAGAGTAACTATAGGTGGGCCCGGTGTTCCTTTTTTCGTTCCACATCACGAGTAGGTACAGAAAAGGGCCACTTATTCATCCGCGTCTCAAACGCAGCTTTCAAATTGAAAGAAAACGTAGGAGCGTTGCGTGATATAAAACGCGCTCAAGCTCCCCCCGAGATTTACGTATCACCAGCGGTAAATGGTGTATATATGTCATCATCATCATCAGCCTGTCTACGCCCACTGCAGGGCAAAGGCCTCTCCCATGTTTCGCCAATCAACCCGGTCCTGTGCTTTCTGCTGCCACGTTATACCTTCAAACTTCTTAATCTCATCTACCCACCTAATTTTCTGTCTCCCCCCTCACGCGTTTGCCATCTCTTGGAATCCAGTCAGTTACCCTTAATGACCAGCGGTTATCCTGTCGACGTGCGACGTGCCCGGCCCATATCCATTTCTTCTTCTTGATTTCAACTATGATATCCTTAACCCCCGTTTGTTCGCTGACCCACTCTGCTCTCTTCCTGTCTCTTAAGGTTACACCTATCATTTTCCTTTCCATCGCTCGCTGCGTCGTCCTCCAGTTTAAGTTGAACCCTCTTTGTAAGTCTCCAGGTTTCTGCTGCGTAGGTAAGAACCGGTAAGATGCAGCTGTTATATACCTTCCTCTTGAGGGATAGTGGTAGACTACCATTCATGATTTGATAATGCTTGCCGAATGAGCCCCATCCCATCCTTATTCTTCTAGTTATTTCACTCTCATGGTTCGGCTCCGCGGTTACTACCTGTCCTAAGTAGACGTACTCCTTTACAACTTCCAGTGTCTCGCCACCTATCGCAAAGCGCTGTGTATATATGTAGCTGACCGTTATTACACCGCCGCATGTGTGGCGCGTGGTTGAGTTGTGTAACGCAACGCGCTGCGATGTGAAGAGTCGCTGGCGCTGGTTCGATTGTCCGGACGGGTGTTTCGAAACTTTTTCTTCTGTCTTATATTTTATTTGTGCCTTTTTTATATACTTACATATACATATCCGGGACATTACGGCGACTGCAACGGCAAAAATGCGCCGAGAGTGTCCATATAATTGTTATAGCAATAAAAATATTAAGGTGACAATTGTGCCGTCAGCTTCAAGCACTGACTGAACGTGTCACCGTTTGCTGGGTCTCCTACATTATCTTAATAGGCAAAAGACAATTACAGCCTACCTTTAGGGAGACAGATGCATAACGAGACAACCGTCCTCATATTTAGTGGGTCGGATGTTGAAAAAAAAAACACTAAAAAAGCCGGCAGATCCCACGCACTGTGGGAATCGATGTAATGCGAAGCAGCCAGGAAGGAGCAAATCATGCTTTAAATAATTTGCCATGTCATGTTTTACATGTTAGCACCTGTCATTTGTGTTCGTCATAGAGTCACGTCGCGCAATACCAATTTCGGTGCATAACAAGCTAGCGAACTGGGTGCAAGCGCACCATGAGCGTGGCATGTAAATGGCGTTGTAGATGACATGCATGCCAAGATTTTCATGTTACCACCTGCCGCTTATATTCGTTATACAGTCCCGTTACTCAATACCAAGTTTGGTGTATATCAAGCTAACGAAACGGCCGCGAGCGGGCCATGAGCGTGGTATGCAAGTCATGTCGCACATGACAAGTCATGATTTCCATAATATCACTGGTCATTCATGTTCGTCATACAGTCATGTCACTCAATACTAAATTTGGTGTATATCAAGCTAACGAAACGGCCGCGAGCGCGCCATGAGCGTGGCATGCAAGTCATGTCGCACATGACAAGTCATGATTTCCATATTACCGCTTATCATTTATGTTCGTCATACAGTCATGTCACTCAATACCAAATTTGGTGTATATCAACTAACGAAACAATCGCGAGCGCGCCATGAGCGTGGCATGCAAGTTATGTCGCACATGACAAGTCATGATATCCATATTGCCGCTTGTCATTTATGTTCGTCATACAGTCATGTCACTCAATCCAAAATTTGGTGTATATCAAGCTGACGAAACGACCGCGAGCGCGCCATGAGCGTGGCATGTAAATCATACTTTTCATGACAAGTTATTCATGATTTTCATGATATGACCAGCCAATTATGTTCGTCATACAGACATGTTATGCCATACCAAATTTGGTATAAATCCCATTAATGATACGGCCAGGAGAGCACAATGTCGTAGGCGGCTAGATAGATAGATAGATAGATAGATAGATAGATAGATAGATAGATAGATAGATAGATAGATAGATAGATAGATAGATAGATAGATAGATAGATAGATAGATAGATAGATAGATAGATAGATACGCTCAAAATCGGCGAAGTTCGCTAAGAAATGCTTCGCATTTAAAAAATACTCAAATACATGACATCACCCTGCCTTTCAGCTAATGAAATTTCCGACAATAATGCTCAAGTACAACTTTGACCTGAATTTTCTCGTCGAAAAAAGAAGCTATGATGACATTTACAAGAACAGAATTCGCTGAGAGATAAGTCAGTGAACCCTCAAGAGTGTACACGCAGCTGACAATATATTTTGTCATCTGTAGTGCTCTTTTCGTAATCAAAAGTGAATTATGCATACACTTCTTTGTCACCAAGAATTTGTGATCGCACTTTTACTATTAAAAGATGAAACACCTTAACCTAACATTATTTTCAATGATTGTTTCCAGGCACACAAAATATTACCGTTAACATGAACTTGACGTATAATGAGCCAGGCTCATACAACTGTAGTGTTTTCGATGTAACTTACCCACCACATATTGATTCACGTAAGTCATCCTTATATTTGGCTACTTTAACAGCGGCGATAGTAATTGTCGGTGAGACTTCATCTACGTGCGACAAGAAATTATCGTCATCATGGACGGCCCATGCGCTTGTCCTTAACTTTATCTCTTGCTTGACTCCCCGAACCATTACGCCTGGCTCGTGCTCTTCCGCTACGCCGGCTTGTCGGGCGCGGACTCAGATAACTCTGATGGGCAAGAGACCGGATAGAGCGAGAGAAAGAAAGACATAGAAAGACAAGGGAGAAATATAGAGGAAGAAAGAGAAGAAAGAGAATCAATGATATAAACGCAGGGAATGAAATACAGAGAAAGTGAATGATAGAGAAAAAAGGACAAAAAATGATCTTTTGAAGAAACAGAGCAACGAAGAGAGGGAAATGGACAGAATGAGACAGAAAAAACAAATATAAAGTATAAAATGGAGAGAGACAGAAAGGGACGAAAAAGATAGAATGAACGAGAAAAAAAGCTAATACAAAGAAACAGAGACAAAAACAAGGAGCGCAAAGAAAGAGAGAAAAAGAAAGGAAGAAAGGTTCGAAAAAACAAAACAAAAAGAGAAACAAGGAAAACCGTACATGGGCACTGATTCTTCAATGTTGGCATCACTAGTGCGAAGCTGCCTTATTTATTATGTCATGAAATGTTCATGATGCAGTGGGGGTGACCGAGGAGAGCAGTATTAAGCCATTCATGGTGGTGTGGTGCAGACAAAACCACTTGAAAACTTCAGCGTTGCCTTAGGTTCTTAAGCCAATGCAAAATTCTTTATGTATAACATGAAGAAAACCTTGTGTGGCCGACTCGCTTGGCTTTCCACCTGCTGAAAATTTCCCCGGCAGTCTTTCTTCTTTGTGCGGATTGCTTCCACTACTGACGGGGGCAGCTTTTGCGGAATACCTTTGTTGCTTCGAGGTTACGTACCAGAGCATTAAAGCTTTCACCGACAACACGGCGCGTCATCTTTCCAATGCGTTAGAAGAAGTGTTTGAACAACGCTTCTCTTTACTAATTGCGCGTGATCACCAGTGTGATTATGACAACAGGGGGTTTCTGCGCTCGCGGCTCGCATATACTGCACATATGTTGATTCGAAAAGATCCGGCGACGAAAAAGCGCGATTCTTCTCGTCTGAAGAAATCGGGTTGATTCACCTTTCCTATGCAAAGCCCAACTAGCCCAAATCTTCAATTTGCTAAGTTGCCTTGACGACGATGTATTATGGAAGCATGCGTTATTTTGTAATTATTTCGCTCACTGTGGCTTTGTGCACGTTTTCCCTTGTTGTGCTGCCCTTGCGTTCGGTATCTTCAAGTGGATTGTTTTGTTCTGCGCCGTTACTTCTGACTTCTGTGCTGAATTTTTATTTAACCTAAATCAGGTTGTTACGGGGTTTATCGAGGTGTGCAGTGACAGCGAGAATAGTAGCAGCAGCAGGCAGGGTGCAGCCAGAGAGCAAGATATCGATGCGAGCCACCAAAGGGGATGCGGTTCTGTATGTGCCGATCTTCTTCCTCCCACTCACCCGCGGTATTGCGAAAAGTCGCAGCAAGATGCGTTCATTAGCCTTTCCCAACCCCTTTGCAGGAGGTGGGTATTGACAATGCATTTCCCTGTAATAGGTCGTAATGTCATTGAATTTGAAGAGATGTCCACCTTCGGGTTTCAGGTACTCATGATCTATGCGGGACGCCCGGTGAACTAGTGCTCGGGCCGCCGTGGTCGCGGCTTGAATCCCCATTAGGCCCTGGTGGCCTGAGTCTAGAGTAGGCAACGAGGAGTAGGGTCGATTCTTCGGCTGCTATAGTTCTGCAATATTCTTTCCGCTAGCAGTGTGACCCAACTATGTTCATTATTTTAACGTGCCCCACTTGAATCTGTTATGCTACAGTCAGATCGGGGATCAGAGGCAGCTAGGGCGATAGCTACTTCTTCCACTTGTGTTGTGCCAGGTGCTATGAAGCAGCATCTGGCGGAAGCCAAACCCGCACGAGGGAGTCAAGGCTGAAATGATCAGGGGGGCATGTCGGAGTCGTGACGCTGTTTTTGGCGACACTGTTGGTCGTACGTGAAAGGACAGGACAGTTGTCGGCATGTCCCGGCGCGGTGAGCGACCCTAGACAAAGGCTGGCAGTCGGCAGGGTCCGGGTGGTATGGTAGATTAGTATCATAGGTGCGGGAGGGCTCGCGGCTCTAAAGCAAAAATAATGGTTAAAAACCGGTCGTGGCTTGAGAGGTGCTTTTGTAAGCGGATGTGACAAACAGACGAACAAGATCCCCATCGCAGTGGTCTGGTACAACGTACATCAACAACATGTCATGAAGAGTTTAATCGTTCTGTTAAGCCATTGGTCTGCAGGTGATAAGCCGGCAGTGGCGTGGTGGTGAATAATTTTCCACTCAGACAGGAGTGATTGGAGCGCGTTCACGACCGCTCAGCAGTTGAAGAGTTGCGCCATTGTTGAGAAGAAAGTTGCGTAGACTGAACCAGGCAATTTCTTTTGCTGTTGCGGCAGGTAAGCAGGCGGTTTCGGCTCTCCTTTTAAAACGATTCACGGCGACACTAATCTAGCGGTTGTCAGCGCCATTGCATTGAAGAGGCCTGTACAAATCAATGCCGGGACGATCAAATGGGTGGGCTGAACAGGGAAGGGGCTTGATAGGTGCTGTGGTTTGCGTCGATGGCAGACGATGCAAGAGCAAACGTATTTCCAGATGAAGTTGTACATGTAGCGAGAATAATTTTGTAGATTTAAGCCGCTTGTACGTCTTCCAAGGCAAATGTAACTGGTAGCGAAGCTTCCATAGAAGCCCATACGTTCAGAAAATGGCGGCTCATCAGCTGCTCATGGGGCTCAGCGCCATCTGTGTGAGGTGGGAACACTTCCGGCGGAACTAAAAATAAAGCGGATGTGACGCAATAGCTGGTAAACAAGTGACGTCATTTTGTTGGCACTAGCGCGAAATTTGATCTCAAATTATTTTTCGTAGGCCCTGATCGATAAGGACTCGCACTAAGGCGATCGCCGGCGAGTCCTCCACGAGTGTGCTTCAAGTCAACGCCAGCTAAACTAATGTCGACTCATGACTAGATAGTGATGTTTAAGTGTACTACCGTTCAATTCGCCTCGGTTTCACTAGGATACTTATTTTTGAAACTTTTACTCGGCGTTTGCGGCATCTTCTGCAGATGGATTAAAACAAGCAGCAGCGTAACTTTCATATTTGCAGCGTTACTTATTTGCTTCGCACATACGCAGATTCTTTAGGGTGCGCATTGCTTCTGTTCTTCAGTTCTAAAAAGAAGAAATGACGCCTAGTCACGCCAAAATTATGACACCTCAGTTTCATTCAATGGTCACAATAACTCAATTGTATTACACTGCCCGCAATGAGCACCAAGTGAATAAGCACAAAAAGTGTACGGACACTACATGCGCTTTGTTTTGTCTTATGCTCCGATAAATTACTGTTTCGCATGCGAATGCAGGTATGCGAATTGTAGCGCGATAGATAACTTAGCGATCTGCTCACCGATAACACGAATAATAGCAGCCACTGCGTGTTCAAGAAGGAAACCGGGCCGCAGGAATACTGATGCATGAAAGGCCAGTGAGCACAGTCCTCCGAACCGTTGCCCTTATTCCTTATCTAGAAGACATGGGTCGCCAAACATACGTAGGTTGCTGCTGCATCCTTGCCTAGCACATAGTTTCCGCAGGTACCGAGCCAAGCACTCGGCGTTAAATGTTATCCGCATCATGTCGCTGCCCGTTGGACACTGTGCTCAAGACGTTCACCAACGATGAAACGCACGTCACAACTTCGCGCACAGCACAACTTAAATTTTCACCACATTAATTCAGAGAACGCAAGCAAGTGCGGAACACTAAAACTCGTGAGGGGGTGTGTCATCGCAGACGAATTTTACGAGCGTGCCTTTCCATACAGCGCAAGGGCTGCACTGAGTAATAACGGCGTGCACAGAGGGCGCTAGAAAAAAGATTTTTCGTAATAATATAACACTGTCATAAATTTTTTGCTCATTGCACCAACATAATATTGTTGGGGAAATAAATGTCATTTGTTAAACATAACGATTGCTTCGCCTTTGAATAAAACCTGTTTTTTTACTATTAGTGTTTGTTCCCTCCAAACATAGTCGCGCTTCAATCGCAGCTCCCATAACTCCCCATGCTGATGTCGCTGGCAATAGCTTCTGAACCGCTTTGCGTCCGGAAGTTTCGCGACCTATTTGGATAGACCTTGCGTCTTCGACACTCCGTCATGACCACACTGTAGATCATTGGGAAAATGGGAGCATAAGTCTTGACGAAAATGGCGGGGGGCGACTAGTAACCATGCGCCGCCGTTGTTGTGGTAATTTAGACCACATGAATCTACATCGCGGATAGCGAAATGCCCACCTGGCGCCGCAGCGCTCGACAAGCCGGTGGAGTTGGGGGGCCTTGGCAAATAATTCTGAATAGTGGCGATCAATGGGACATTTCGTTGCTGCGAGGCCATGTATAGTATATCAAGTGGTGATACACCATGATCGCGAGTAAATGCGCTGGCGTCAGAAATGAGTGGGAAGTGGGATAGGCGTCAGGTTGAGAGTGTTGGCGGCCAGAGCTATATACGACGCGGATGTCGTATTTCTGGAGTCGAAGAGCCCACTGAGCGAGGCGACTAGACGGCTCCTTGAGGTTTGACAACCAACAAAGAGCATGGTGGTACGTTACGACCGTCAATAGACCCCAATGGTAGGGACGAAATTTCTGAACAGCTCATGCGATGGCCATCCACTTTTTTTAAGATAGGTAACCACCTTCAAAACCCCACTTTCTGAAACGTAAAACAAGTTTCACTTAATATTCTCAAACTACCTGCGTATTCAGGATTGTTTTGCAAAACGAAATGCGTAATTATCTTCAGCCATTCAAAAGTGATGACCATTTTTCCATCCCCTCCTAGACGCATCAGAAACCGAAAGTAAAGGTTTCTGATTCAACGACACCTGCGGTCACGTCGTGAATATCTCTTAGAATACATATTATATATTGCTAAGCTGCCTAGGTACGTGTTGAAGCTTGTGAGGGATGGTGTTTTCGATTTATTTAAAATTTTCCATAGCGTGGCTGGGGCGCTCTGTTGTTTTATTGCACGGGTTTTCGTGCATACATGTTTTGGCGCATTTTGATTTTATGAATTTTATTTTTCGCATTTTTAGCAATTGCATTATTTTAAACTTCAAATAGCCTAGCCCTACAGGCCAAAAGCATAATTATGACTTTTCGATGAATACTCAAAACATTTTTCTCGAAGGTGGTGGCTTACCTAATAAGCTCAATGTAACAGAATGACAAGAAGGAAGGACACGACAGGTGCGCATGTGTTGTGTTCTACCTTCTTGTTTTTATTTTACGTTGCACTAAATATTACCTAATATATCACGGCCGCTGGATAAAAAAGAAGGTGCGGCCTCTTGCGTGCCGTCGAAGTGGCGTCTCGGGTCTAGTTCACCTCGCGCCCGCTCTGGCGCCTCAGCTCCTCCCACGGAGAAGCGCTTCCACATGCATTGGTACGCTTGGACAGTGAATCAATCAGGCCGTAAAAACGCGTTTTGCAGTTGCACATCACAGGTTGAATATTGAAGTCGTTATTAGAAGGGCCCATTACACCACATATGGCAAAAGTTTGCCCTTGGAGTGGCAATCTTTTGTACAGTGGGTCTCAATACTCTTCATGAAGGCTGCCCGCTTGAATCATCTGCCGCGAAAAGTGTCACTGATCCCATTAATGGGGTGGCAATCGGCGGGCAGATTCCAAGGGCTGATGTATCGGGCCACCGAAGCGCAACGCGAAATAACAATTTAAATGTAGGTCCTTTTTGCGCACTAGCCAAGGCCGGATGCGGTCCTAAAGACCGAGTTACGGGCAAGAGTTAACAACACAAACAAGAGAGAGAGAATAAAAAGAGAGAAATGCAGGGAGGTTAACCAGAAGTGTAAAATGTATTCTCAGGTAACGCAGTCAAAGCATCACACAAACTTGCACTCTCGGCTGGTATCAATTACAACTCACATCACTTAGATAGTGTTTAAAACAACAGGAACAAACATACCACGCTACAAGTGCAATCTCATCCATTAGAAGCTATCCAAGAACACTAAAAGGCCTTGAATATTCACCAAACGTGTGTAGTCCACAATTCTTCGAACGTTTCTCGAATATTTCTCTTCCAGGAAGCATTGAAACGAACTCCACCGCTGATGGTCGTCTTGGCGACACTCTTCAAAAGAGAGCTCCCACGGCGTCATCACTCGATTCTTCAAGATCGACTGGCCGCACTGCACGACTTACCTGAACAACGTAACGTAGATGACTTACAAACCCCCGTCGTACCCTGCGCCCTCCGTCACCTCTCTTTTGGATCTTTCCCGGTTTCGCGAACATTCCAAGTTATTGTTCGGCGCGTACCACAGCAAAAGCTAGGGGAAAGGGGATTCGTCTCGTCGGTTCGTCTGCGGCGGTCGCCCCCCAACAGAGGCCCCATTACCGTGCGCTTTTATTGCGATAGCAATTATATGGACACTCTCGGCTGGTTTTTGCCGTCGGCGTCGCCGTTGGCCGCCGCCGTCATCCCCCGTATATGTATATATATAACCGGCCCCGCCCGTCGTTCGTGAGCGTGAAAAGACGTGAGGGGGGGGTGGTCCCCTCGAGCTACCTTCGATTTTACGAGCGCGGTCGTCGCGGGCGCGTGCGTTATCTCCCCTTCTCGGCCGCCGACAGTAGAAGGCCGGTGTACCCTTCTACGTGCTGCGCTCTCAACGCGAAGAGAATGTGGTGAGCAGTGTCCCTGGAGCGGCCGTACGCTCTTAAACCACCGTTTTCTAGAGATGCCTGAGATCGGATCCAAAAGAGTTAGCTGCCAGCCTCACTTCGTATAACATTACGATTTGTTGCTATCGCATTCATTGCTTCACCCTTGCGGTGAAACTGTGACTTTTTTCATCCAGCGGCCGTGCTACTACGATGTCTCGAATTCTCCCGATCTGCGCGGGCGTTAGGCTGTCGCGACGGCGTCTTCGGTGTAGAGCGTTAGGGTGCGTTCTGAGCACCTTTTGATAGTTGTTTTCTTTTTTTCGTTGCGCGTGTCCGTTGACGGGCTCGGCCGACGCGGTGATTTGATGCTGTCGTCTGGAAGCAGCGGCGCGCGCCTGTTCTCGCGCTCGTTTGTGACAAAAAGAAGTGCTCTATTACGAAGAGCACGCTTCCCGACAATGTAGATCGCAGGGGAATACGTGGTAATTCACAGTAGCGTCTCTTACCGCGTTCGAGCTGCTCAGCGGCACACAACCTGAAAAAAAAACTGTCTGCCACGTACGTGCGCTCCAAAGAACCGTACTCAAGCGCAGGAAACATGAGGCAAGCTGCCCGCCCACACGATCACACATGAAAAAAAAAAAACACGAGGAAGCACACGAAGAAGCACACGGACACGCATAAATCTTGAGGCAACCCCATTGCCACACGGAGTGTTGTCTGCTTTGAAGACTGGAGTAGTGGCGCCCTCACTAAAAAGGCGGTCGCCACAGCCGAGACGCGCTCGCCCATTGACGGCGCCGCGACGCAACAGGCCGGACCTTCTTTTTTATCCAGTGGCGGTGGTCATACCAACAAGGCCGAATTTCTCCTTTTTGCACTTTAGGGACCAGGATGTCATAAGCTGTCGTATCCTGTCCTATACTGTCGTCGTCGCTGGGCGTGATGCAGGGAAAAACCACATATAGCATAGCCAGCTCTACCGTATTGAGTGCGCGCTCACGCCAAACGCCAAAGATAAGTCATCTTCTTATGATTCTTCCAGCGCATTGATGATGGCGATAAGCACGGGCATTACTGCTAGAAAAACACAACACAAACCACGTATAAAATTGAAAGAGTAAGCAAGCGAGAAATATAAAGAGAGAGGGGGGACGAAGAAAAATAGAAATATATAGAAGAAGAAAAAAAAAAGAAAGAAAAAAAAAAGCTGAGAAAAAAATCGGAAAGGAGAACAAGAAAGAAAGATGGGAGGAAAGAAAGAAAAAAAAAACCGAAGAGGAACATAGAAGGCTGCCCAGCTCCGCACTTCATTGAGGCTTGTCCACCACTAGGGAGCAGCTGCCGCAATTTTTATCTGTTACAGAGAAATGGTTCTCCGGTTTCGTGAGTGCACAACTGGTACAAGCGACCACGTGTGCGGCATTGACTTCCTTACATTATACGAGCACAGCACCAAGGCAGACACCACTCGCATCAGTGTGCATTTCTGAAGCTGCGCTCGGATCGAAGTTGCGCAAAATTAGTGGAGACGTAAGCAGGCAGCCAATACTCTCAAAATGCCGTCTCACAGTCTTCCGACCAATTAGACAGTCCATTGTCGCCTTGGAGTAGGACGTTTAGTGGTGCGATGACACTAGTGAAATCACGAACGGAGCGTCGAAAATATGAGCCCAGGCCAAGGAAGCTAGGTAGGGCATTCAGGTTACCAGGCATCGAGAATTAAAATGCGGCCCGACTTTAAACAGGATCTGGGAGAATGCCTTCTTTGTACACAACGTCACCTAGTATATTCCGTTTTTCAGCTGCGAATAAGTACTGTTTCAAGTTAAGCTGGAAACCAGCATTGTCGAGACAGGTCAGATCTGCAGAGATCGGCGAGACAAGTGAGCCACTTCAGGCTGCGCAAGAGGCCGTCCATGATGCGTTCAAAGGTAGCGGGCCCGTTGCTGACACTGAATGCCATACAGTGAATTCGTACAATGTGTGTCATGTTTCAAAGGCCGCTTAGGAGCAGGCAACTTCAGCCATGGGTACC
>JALIZH010030060.1:0-14211 GCA_030522465.1 Rhipicephalus appendiculatus
TCCATATTAACGCGATAGCGTTAAAGAGCTCGTTTCGCAGAAATTCCGGCGTCGGCGTCGGCGTCGTTGGTTGTGAGCGAAAAAATCATCATCTTGTCCGTGACCGAAAAATCATCATCTTGTCCGTGACCGAAAAATCGAGAAAGATGCAAATAAAATAAATAATAAACATTTTCGGGTCTGAGTGAGGATCGAACCCGGGTCGTCTGCGTGGCAAGCAGGTGTTCTACCACACAGCCATGCCTCTGCTTGGAAATACTGTGAAATAACTTCCTCTGCTTGGAAAGGCAGTGAAAATAACTTCCATGCTTCGCAAACGCAAGCGTCTTTTATATAGGTGTCGCAATATAACATGCAATATCCCAGGAATATTGCGTGGTACAAGCGTACATTGCCATCGGGCGTCAGAATATGTGACTATCATAACGATTCCATAGTTTAAAGCCAGCCACCCATTACAAACGGCACACCTTACTGCGCGTATTCCCTTAACACCACGTAGTGGGTGCATAGCAAGTTCGAAAACATTTCCCACATTTGCCGCGCATAATTTCTCCTGGTTTAAAGCATACTACCCATTACATAGTATGCACTAAGTGATTGAAGTACAAAGTAGGGACGGGATATCGCTATCGCGTTCAACTCTTAAAGGCGAAGCTTAAGGGTCCCCCATTTTTTTTGTAGTTCCAGTGCCCGAGCGCGCGCTTCACGTCGTGCGGTGTGTTCATGTCTGTCCATTTCAGTGGGTAGCGGTCGGACCAGATGGGCTGTGCACCTCAGTTCTGGCATGTTGGCCCGCTCCTGTTGGTGGAAATCATGTTTTATATGTACTCCGGCAAGCAGACTCTGGCCAGAGTTCGTTTGGGCCAGCTGTGTGTACTGGTTGAGAAGATGGGCTTCCCTCAGCTCTTGGTAGGAACTAATCACACCCAAGGCCTTGAGACGGCTGTTGGATGTAAAGATCGGAAGATCAAGAACCCGCTTTAGCGTCTTCCTAATGATTGCGTCGATTTTTTCTTCCTAGTGTTTCCGCAGGTAGAGCAAAGCTACACACTACATGACCATGCTGTTTACAAAAGCGTGCGCTAGCCTAAACGCATCTTTACACCGAAGTACCCCGCTCTTGTTGGAGACCCTACGGATCATGCGAGGCCACGCCGAGATATACAACGATACTCGCTCGACTAGGCCACTAAAGTTTCCTATTTAATTTAAATACAGCGTACGACTAATTTACTGTTCGTGTCCGTGTGTCTGTCCGACTGTCTATCCATTCGTCCGACTGCCCGTCTGTCTGTCCGTCCTTCTGCCCGCCCGTTTGTGCCTTTATGTCCGTCGGTCCGTCTGTCCTAAACGCTTTTGTTTGTGTGCGCCATGGAAGCCGGTTGTTGGCTTTTGACGCCAATATGCCCTGTGGGGAGTGTATGCGGATGCGTCGGAATCTTTTGCCTTCCTTTCATTTGATAACTACCCACAAATACGATTTGATATCGTGATCTCAGTTTTTATTTGTGCTTGTAGAGAAAATCCGCCTTGCCCGTGGTTACAGGCACCGTCATATCATATAGCACGGCTTCGTGTCCTGCTCTAGAGCGCCTTTGAAGTGCCTGCAGTGATAAGGCGAGTTTTGCTTCAGAAATGCCGCGCAGACAGACATTTAGTTAGGTTCACAGTGATATCGAGGTTCTCCCATCGAAAATATAGGCTCCCTAAAAATCATCATCCCTCGGCCAATGCGGCGGGTGCACTGCGAGAAACGAACCGTTTTCACAGTATATTTACAAACTCGAGACAACGAACACGTTCTTTCTGTTCTAGGAAACGGCGGCTAATTTCAGAGAACACTCCAGCTTTCAGAACTTGCTATATAAAAAAAACCAGCCCATTCTTTTTGAAACCCACGCCACCTGGAATGTAAACGAGCGAACAATGGGAACCAACATGGCGGCCCGTCTAGTTTAGCGGCCGCCGAATCCGGTAGTAAGCAACTATGGTCAAACTTGTCACCACCCTAAAAGACAGAAGCACGGAGGCGCGAACATGAAGGCTCCGTAGTGCAGAGGTAAGTAGAACGGCTTCTCGCGTTCAGAGCTCAAGCTACTCTCGCGTTCTTCAAGCGCAGTGTGACAGCGTATGCGTCAGCAGAGGCGTAGGTCACTCAAGTATTTGGAGCGCACACTTTGCCGTTTCTCTCCTCTATCTTAGATGCTTTCAACGAGTGCATATCGAACGCCAATGTCAGGTGCTTGTGGGCGCCATCTTTGCGCGGGGTACAGAATATGCTGCGTCAAGGTGTCCGTGAACGACTTAGCTACCAGAAGGGTTAAACCATAGTTTTTGGCATTAGTGATCGTAATGCAGACGTGCCACTAGGCATCAACGTGAGTGCATCCACGTGAAAAGGTTCTGTAGCTGTCAAACACCAATGGATAATGTGTAAACTCTTGTATATCACTGCGCAATGAACAGTGAACTAGTCATATTGTTGCGAAGACACGTCCGCCACGGTGGTGTGGAGGTTAAGGTGTTCCGCTGCTGACCCGAAGGTCTCAGGCTCGATCTCGCGCGGCGGTCGCATCTCGATGGAAGCGTAATACTCAAGCCCCGTGTTCTGTGCGATGTCGTGCAGGTTAAAGAACACCAGATGGTCAAAATTTCCCCAACCCTCCACTTCGGCATTCCTCATAATCATACCGTGGTTTTGGGATGTTAAACCACAGATATTATTCTTGTGAAGGCATGGTTAACTTTCGTATTAATGGATTGCCATGAAGGAGAGATCAAACATGTTTCGTTATGCCACTACTTCTAGGGAATTGAATTCGTAGAATTTCGAAGCCACGCTGAGAACGCCGCTGAGTTCTTCAGCCGGGAGACAGGCGCTGCATGTCAACCAGCCGGCGGAGGAGTGGCGCCGATACCTGAAATAATAAACGATTACGACGTAATCGCAAAAGCTGAAAACACATATTAAAGTATGCATCACACCATCTTTCATACTTGCCGAATGTGTCATACACCATTTCGTTTGGATGCAGTAGATACAAGTCATATTAGCGTATTTACACGATTGTAAGTCGACTCGAATGTAGGTCGACCCCCCTAATATCGCACGGCAAAATAAGAAAAAAGAGCTCGAGCACATTTCATAAAAAAATTTATTTACGATGTCTCCGAAGGAAACAAGGTTGAATTCTGGTCTGCCAAGGTGGCTTCACGGCAGTGCTTGAAAGCTGTGCAGGAAAGCTAGCTTCGCGGCAATACGCTGGGATCATTTTCAGAAAGACTTTACAACCGAAACTAGTTTTCGATTCTAGGTCGACCGCCCAACTTCGGATTTCAAATTAAGACAAAATGGGTCGACCTACAACCGTGTAAATACGGTATGATGCCTGCGACCCTTCAACTTCAAATGTTGAAAATATTGACGAACAACTACTTGATGATAAAATAACCAGCTCCAAATACAACAATGATGAGAACTAACCGACAGTCAAACCAAAGAGTGTGTAGTGGATGGGCAGAAAATAAAGAGGTCGGAAAGATAACTTGCCGCTGGCAGAGACCAAACCTGCGACCATTGAATAAGGCGTCCGATACTTTAACAGCTGAGCTATAGCGGCTGTCATCCCCCCTTCCACTTTATCGGGTTTATCTGCGCAATTAAACCAGACAATGTTAATCAGTGACTGTCGTACCCATGACGGGCAGTGTGGGACACTATTTTTCTGCCTGATGGCGTTACGTTCCAGGTGATCTTTTTACGAGCTCGCAGCTGTCCAATCATCCCTCACATTACCTGAAGGCACGAAGTCTGGCAGAACAAGATTCTTGCCATGAATGAAAGAAGAAGGGGAATTTTAGGGGCGCGTTTTTTTTCTTAGAGATGATATCTGTAAGAAATAACAGACATCAAGCCTAAACAGACAATGAAGAGTACAATAGAATACCACGATCTATTGTGATGCTAGATATTACAAAGCGTCCGATAACTAAAAGTGGTCATTCAAATGTAGGGAAAACGCTATTTATCACGATCTCCAAAACTCGCCCTTGGAACTTCCCGACGCACTAAGTAATATATGGTGAGTGGCATGCTACCTTTACTAAAATGAAACGTTTTAACAGTGCAAAGGGATAAATATCAGCATCGAAAATCACTGTATTTGTCATGAGTAAAGGGGGCACGCGGCACGTGCTGAAGGTATGCGAGGGACGACAGTGTGCCGAGCCACGGAAAAGTACCCGATGGTGTGCTCCGCTGCCACGTCAGCGCACGTGATTCGTCGGCGAAGGGACCGTGGCACGCGACATGAGCCGTAATGGAAAAGTTGGAGGGAAGAAATGGCCTTGTTTGGTGGAGCGCCAAAAGAAGTTGAAAGAGGTCAGCGTCGCACTCGCGGCGAGCAGCAGGAGCTCGGTTCTTATGGCAGCGGCGTGAGGCTCGGGAAGCGGCCGTCGACCTGGGCAGGTGAGCAGCGAAGCTCCCAGGGTTTGCAGCAGCCTAACCACAACAGGTTCCGACGCACCAGCAGTGCCTCCTCTTCTTTACCGGACGGCAGGCCTTCATCCGACAATCCCCGTAGAGCCAGGTTCGGTTGGATCGGGTGGCAAGTAGTTAGGCCTAACCTTGCAAGTCCGATGATGACTTCGACGGCAACCGCAGTACGAGCAAGGGGGACATGCAGCTCGGATGCGGATCGACGACGACGATGGTGAGACGTCTCCCAGGACTTCCTCGACGTTACTGAGTGAGCCTTTGCTTCGCGTGGACAGTACGAACCGTAGGACGTTCGATTAGTGCGTGCGACATATTTAGAGAAGCCTCTAGAATACCATAGTGGCCAGACTGGACTCCAATTAGAGTCAGACCTAGCCCCAATTGAATTGTTGACTAGACACAGTTTGGATTCGAACTGATTGCTTTTAGTGTTTGATTCCTTGCCATTTTTTGCGTGATAAAGTGGGTTTTGCCATTTCTCTCTCCCGACTCTCTCATTTCCATCTGCATTGCAAGCGCTCCCGAGATACGTAAGAGTATTTGATTATAACTACTAAGACCTTGTGTCGTATGTATAGCACATGGCGCACATTTTATATACTGACGCGACGATCAAAATACATTACTTTCCGACCTCTCTGGGCGGTAGTAAAATAATTTCAACAAGAAAAAAAATTTACCCATTCGAGAAAATCCAGGGCTAAAAGCTGTAACGCAGAGACCTGTCTGCTGCCATACGTAGGAGCGGCCGCAGATAAAAGCCACCTTGTATAGCCACCTATACAGCAATCGATAATTTTCTTCGTGTGGTTGAGCTAACAAATGTCAATCCGCTTTTTGTCTTGTACTTGCTCATGCATGTTATTGGCAGCTGTAAAAATATATACCCCGTGCCTACTTCTCCCTTTTGAAATGCGAATAATTTCTTAGCTAACCTCTGCGACTTTGAGCGTATCTATCTATCTATCTATCTATCTATCTATCTATCTATCTATCTATCTATCTATCTATCTATCTATCTATCTATCTATCTATCTGTATGTCTGTCTATCTGTCTATCTAGCTATCTATCTGTCTATCTACTCAGCTATGGTTTCGTTTTCTCCTCGCCGTTTCGTTAATGGAATGTCGAGCAAAATTCGCATGGCATAATATGATTCTGTCCGGTCGAACATAAATAACTTGGTCATAACCCAAAAATCTCGACATGCATGGACATGAATGGCATAAATTACATGCCACAGCCTTGGTGCTCTTGCGGTTATTTCGTTACATTGATATACACCAAGATTGGTATGACATGACAACAGTGTGTGGCGAACTTAAGTAACAGATTCTAACGTGCAAATGTATTGCGAACAGAAATCACGGGTCGTAACATGAAAATCATGACAGGCCCGTCATGCATGACACTACTTTCATGCCACGCTCATGGTGTGCTAGCAGCCATTTTGCTGGCTTGATGTACACCACAAGTGTATTCTCCAATAGTATGGCGAACCACACCACCTGTCATTTCTGTATGACGAACAGAAATCACAGGTGGTAACATGAAAATCGTGAAACACTTCTCACGTACAGCATAATTTACGTTAAATATTTTCGGGACGCTCGCGATAGTTTCGCTAGCTTAACACACACGAAATTTGGTATTATGGTACGCGCCTATGTGACGAACATAAATGAAAGGTCTTAACATTCAAATCATCAGATGCATGTCTTGGAAGGCCTGACACATGTCACGCTCATAGGTGCGCTCGCGGCCGGTTTGCTAGTTTGACCTACATCAAAATTAGTATTGTGTGACGCGAATGTGACTAACATAAGTGACAGATGGTAACATGAAAATAATGGCATGCATGTCCGTGTATAGCATGACAAGGTTTCCTTGTTTTCCGAATTTATTTTTCTTGAAATTCCAACCGTCTTTTTCGGAGTTTATTTTTCTGGAGGAAATTCGCCGTTTATCGGAGTTTATTTCTCACAAATCCCTAACTTCTCCGAAATTCCATGTTTAATTTTGCATTGTATGGAGTTGCAAGGTATTCTTATTGCCTTTAATTGCCAATGAAACTGCGTTCGCATTGTTTCCTGATAATCCTGTTTCTTCATCCTTTCTTTTTTTTACAATTGCTGTTTACGCTGTTAATAAGGCTGACGATGTGCACTGCTATAAACTCGCCAAAGTGTACTTTTGGGGAGAGCAGGAGGAAGTCAAGCTGCTTCTCAGCTTTTTCTCCCCGCCTCCCTCATCTTTTTTTATCTAAAATAAGGGACCTATTATTATCGTTCTACCCAGTACTCCGAGGTGATAGATCAAATGATAGCCTCAGCACGAAAACATGCGAGCACACTAAGTGTATTTTATATGTCTCGAAGTTTCGAACGCACAGAGACATATACAGGCAAGCACAAATGCTTCATTACAAAGCACCTACGTTTGTTCGTATGTTAGAACCTTAAAGCGTGTTGTAATAGACGCAAGCATACTTTATGAAGTTGCTGCCGCTGATAGAGGTGCGCTCCTTTTCGAATAATGATTTTCAGCTTTGAAAAAAGCCCTTTGAACGTTCAAAATGCCCTTTTAAAATCGGGGTTTACCGGATAAATCTGAATTTTCGAAAATATCACAGGCGAGCATTTCTCGGATTTTTTTTCGGATTTATCCGAAAACACGGAGCCTCAGGTATGACTTACATATTACGGTCATGGTGCGCTCGCAGGCTGTTGCGTTAGCTTTATAAGTACCAAAACTTTTTTTCTGTGGCGTGACTCTCTGGCAAACCTAAATGATAGGCTAGTGACATGAAAGTTATGGCATGAATGTCATGTGCAGCAAGATTTACATGCCGTGCTCATGGCAGGCCCACAGCTGTTTCGCCAACTTGATATCCACTAAAATTGTTGTTGCGCTACATGACTATGACTAATATAAATGACAGGTCCTAACATTCAAATCATGACATTCCTGTCATTTACGGCATGATTTAAATGTCACTCTCTTGGTGAGGTTGCTGTCATTTTGTTATCTGGATTTAAACCAAAATTGCTTTGGCATGACATCAGTTCGTGACGAACATAAATGAGAGACCATGCGTTTTATACAGCACAATAGACGTTTAATATTCATGGTATCTGTCATATTGTATACGAAGGCATATGTGAAAAACATGCAATGTATAGTCAACTAGAGATGCCATGACATGAATGAGGTCGTTTGCCTCAAAGACCAGGTGATCTATGCAGCTCTTTGCTGGCTGCTTGGCATTACATCGATTCCCGCAGGGTGTGAGATATGCCGGATTTTAAGACACGTGACACAGGCTGTGGATTTAATCATGAACCCATACCAACTTGCCCAACTATCAGTGTTACTCTGCGTGATTTCTAGTACATCGGGCTTTAGTGTCGTCAACAATATTCATGCATCAATCCCGCGTACGTCGCTTCAATCATCGCAATATGTGTGTGCAAGGCAAGGATTGCTGTCATGGCATGTGCGCAACGGCTTAACCCCTCCCGAAGTTCAGTCGTTGTCCGGCGCCTGTCTTTCGTGTATTCTTCGTTAGTGTCTCGTGTTATTTGCGCCGTTCTTAATCATGAACTCATGCCAACTTGCCCAGCCATAAGTGTTGCTGTGGATGAAGGCAAAAAGTGGAATTTTAAGGGCTCGTTTTCCTTTGTTAGACACAATATTGATGAGAACTAACAGACAAAGCAAAACTGCGATTCGGCCTAGTTGGAACATATTCATCTTGAAATATTTGCGCAGGCACACGAGGACACAGAAGAAACACACAAACGGGCGCAACAGACAAAGTCACAGATACCGGTCCCTCCCAGCCGCAACTTATCTTTTCGTCCACTTTTCTTTCTTCGTATTTACATTACAGTGAATACTAATGACGTCCACTAAACTTCCCTTGGAATCATTTTCTGTTACTTCTAATTAATATTGTGTCTAACAAAAAAAGGAGCCTTTAAATATCCACTTCTTTCTTTCACTCATTGTGAGAGTCACGTTCTGGAAGACGATGCTTTCAGATAGTATGCGAGGGAATATTGATCAGCTGCCAGCTCGTAATAAGATCACGCGCTAAGTGTCACCAAGAGGTCCAAAAAGAGCGTTCCACGCTCGCCATCCTGACTACTAGCTCGCTGACTGATACCGACACGTTTAAACGCACCTATATACCCCATACCGTGGATGGGGGGGATGGCCGTCGCTGTAGCCCAGTTGTTACAGCATCGGATGCGTTAATCAAAGGTCGCAGGTACGGTCACTGCCAGCGGCAAGTTATCCTTTTCGTCCACATTTCTTTCTTCATATTTACATTCAAACCACAACTAATAATATCCCCTATACTTTCTTGTCAGCGTTGTCTGTCAGTTCAGATTAATATTCTGTCTAACAAAGAAAAACGAGGCCTTAAATTCCCATTAATTTCCTCAGTCATAGCGAGGCGTAATTTGAAGGTCGCAAGGTTTGGTCCTTGCTAGCGCAAATTATCTTTTCGTCCGCTTTTCTTTCTTAATATTTACATTACAGTTACTTCTAATAACATCCTCCATACTTTCATTGGCATCATTGTCTTACATAATTTAATAAACAGTGAATGAAGAAATACCTACGAAACATTTCTTTCTGATTATTTCTCCAGCCACGTTTGACAGTGACAAAATGGACTCTCAATAAACGCTAAGCTTAAGTGATTTCTCCAAGGCCGGGGATAGCCTGCTTCTAAAAAGACGCGCAACCTGCGCGTTAAAGATGGTATTAATTTGGTGAACGAAAAATGAACGACAGATTTAGCGCCCTAAAATCATTTCAAAAACAAATAAAGCGAGATGGTTGAGGAAATGTTCAAAAAAGGTCCCTTGGGCGCTTACGTCGGCTTGATGGATATTCGGAAATGTATGTACATCCCTGTGCTTCCACATCAATTAGCCACGCCTTTCTGCTGCATGCTGCTTATGCAGACCAGCGCCTCTGCTTCGAGTTAGAGAACGCAATTGCTTCCCCATGTATTGTTCTATGGTGTTGTGATATGACAGTGTAATATTGCACTGGCTGTGGCAGCAACATGCTAACACTATCGCGTAGTGAATCAGCATACGCTGGAACGTTTTAGCTGCGATGGCAGGCGGCAAATCTAGGCTCATAGCTTCACGCGATTTTGTGAAAGATTTTAATTACCTGCTGGAGAGATGCTGCGCATGGTCAATCCAATTAGTCGGCTGACCCGGACGGAGATGCGAATCAGCAGATTCTTCTGCTCATACACGCGCAAATGGTCCTTGTTGATAACAAGACTTCGCTGCTGATACACATCCCACTTTCTCAGTGGGAAAGTGGGTGCCACGTAGTTGAGCTCCTGCACTCCATGTCTGAGCGTCAGCGTCGACTTGTATTTGCGGGGAGTTCTTGTCGTCGTGACGCATGCAAAGCTCACCGTTTTGTGAAATACATTTGTAATCAGCACGTGGTCGTCATCACCAGCCAGTATCGTTAATAGTACGCCAGGTCTGTCCAGGTTCATATAGATGTTCTTCTCTTCGCCTGGAAAAGGTGATGTGAGGGAACAAAAGACGATAAGTACACAACACAGCAAATCACCAAGTAATTTCACGCATTGATGCAGAATTAGTGCAAATCAGCTGTAAAGTAAACAAACATTCTGTCTTGAACTGAGCGAACGAAGGGGTCAGTGAATTCCGAGAAAGATTCATTTTGCCTGTTTAATTCTGAGTGATCGTCCGCAGTCATGTCCGCTGCTTTGTTGTAATTGTGGACAATATTGCCTTGCCCATCATTGATATTCTGTGCTCCATTACAACGACAGTTCTTTTGTAGGCAATACTGCTGCAGCGGTAGAACACCGGAGTGTGAAATTTGAAGAAACATCCAATGTGGATTAAGCATGTTTGCAGCACGGCACTAAAGGACTCACGTACCACATTTCTTTCAGACGTCGTAGGTGCTCTGTCAGCCAAAAACGTATTTGTCTAAACGAACGCCTTAAATAGCACGTTTATCTCACGTTACCTCTGTGCATAGCCACTTCGCCAGTCACTTTTCATAAAGTAAGTGCCCGGCTATGTGGCGTGACTGCAACCCAATGAACAAGGCACCGTGAAATGCATGACGTCTTTTATCATTGGCGAGGCAGGGAAAGTGTGTGTCCAGTTGCATAAAAAGAATATCCGTATATCTTGAGTTAAAGCATGCTTTTCAATGCATTGGTAACCAATCTCGCACACGTATATTATTTTTTTGTTTATTCTAGCTCAGCGGTGTTCCTCAAATGTATTATAATCAAGCACGTAGGTAAGGGGGCTCAGGGGGGACCTGCACCCCGCCCCCCTCTAAACAACTTCCCAATGGTTTTGTACACAGATTGCTGGTCGCACTCCTTGAACCTTTGTTCAAGGAGTGCGCATCTGCTGTCCAAGACATTCCACGGCCCTATGGCAGGATTAGTGAGGTAAGCACTTTCATTCCGCTGTCACGAGAAAGGACAGCAGTCCTGAAAAATTCTACGCATCTCCACAAAGTAAATCATGACGAGTGGGCGAAGCATTGCGGATCGTTCTCACCTGAAATCACCCGTGAAGTTGCCCACCCGTGCATGTAATGAGTGACAACGCTTGTGTACAGTATATACGATGTGTTTTTGCCGTTGAGCCGCCGCTTCCCGCGCCCTCAACTGCGGGGTAGCAGCTTGTCGTCGGCGTTGCCGTTTTGCCGCTGTTTCCCGAGCTTTCGCACCAGGGTAGCTTGCTGTCTCCGTAGACGTTGAGCCGCCGCATGCCGCACTCGCCTCCGGAGTAGCAGCTTTTAGATGCGAAGCAGCTTAAGGCGAAGTTCAATTCGGTGGTGGTGGTGGTGTGCGTCCTGACCACCCTTACTGCGCATGCGCAAACCCTTAAAAAATAAAAAAACCTCCTGTCCCCCCTCTCTCCTCTAGGCATCGCTCCCTCGCGGCGACCACACCCTCACTGCGCATGCGCGTCCCCTCCCCCTCCCCCTCCTACGCTCCCCCCTCTCTCCTCTAAGCATCCCTTTACCGCGGCGTCCACACCCCCACTGCGCATGCGCGTCCCCCCCTCTCTCTCCTCTCCTACGCTCTCCCCCCTCTCTCGCCTCACGACGCTGACGCAGCAGCGTCTGCTAGGCAGTTTCTTGGTAAAAAAACAGACTGCTCGCTCTGCACAACCGTTCACTGGCCACCCCGTATATATGGCACTGGATCTTGACCTGCAAGGTAATGCCGGTAGGAGATTTCTCCTGTGCGTTGTTGAACAATAAAAAAATTCGCAGCGTGCGCGTTAACTAAAAGCGGACTGCGGGTCTCTGTCCACTCGGAGTCTTCTGTTTCTCATTGCCCATTAGCAGCGATTGGCATGTTCCAGTAGGAAACACCGGTCCATCACTGCGTGCTTTGCGCTTCCCCAGGTTTTTCTCCTGCGCAACGCCGCCGCCAGTGTAAGCGTTAGCGCCCGCTGCTTCGCATCTACACATGGTTCCCTTTAGCGGGAGATGGTGTAATTTTTTTGTCGGCGTTGCCGCTTTGCCTATTGCGGGCGAGAGCGATTTCACGATAGTTTTCATCTATGGCAGACAGAGAATGTATCTGAATGGCGCTTATTCTTCATCGTAATCAGCGTCATCGTCATTGACATGATATATAGTGGGTACTTTGCATGTGCTGTGCCGTAATGGCAAAAAGAGATTGTGTGGTGTGGAACGCGCGTATTCTTCGTCGTCATCAGCCACAGCACAAACAAAGTGTACATAATGGCTTACAGATGTGCAGCAGGCACCTCACTTATCAGCTGAATGATAAATGACATAGTGGCATAGTGTGTGCTCCCTACTTCATGAAAGTTACGGCAGGCGTATAGTGGGTACCTTGCATGTGCTGTGCCGGACAGTGGACAACGCTCAACGCACAAGCATAGACCATCAGCTGCTTCGCCCCTAAAAACATCTAGGAGCGTCTAGAAAGTCATTCTACAAAGTCATTTCACAATATCGCCACATCCAATATTGTGAAACAAGCTGGGTGGAACTTCATCATTCAGCCGCAGTGTTTGGAGAAGCCCTTTCTGAGATAGATCGCTCACTTAAAAGAGTTCATGGACACCTTCCGTGACAAAGGAACAGCATTCGCC
The DNA here is from genome assembly GCA_030522465.1 of Rhipicephalus appendiculatus. NCBI lineage: Eukaryota > Metazoa > Arthropoda > Arachnida > Ixodida > Ixodidae > Rhipicephalus > Rhipicephalus appendiculatus. The sequence goes on from JALIZH010030060.1 coordinate 12,677, forward strand.
GCCCATTACCTCCCTCAGGGAATCTGTTCGCCCAAACTTTCTTATATGCCTCGCTGTTAGTGAGACATTCCCAGGCCTCTCACACCACTTGCATCTGTATCTACAGAGTATATCTATCACTGGCGTAAATCATGGGGGGTCAGGGGGGTCCTGACTCCCCTTGTGTCCAGGCTGGGGGGGACACCCCTTTGAAGGGTTCCCCCTTCACATTTATCTTTCACACATCATATTTAATTTTCCTGATGGTTAAGCACAGCGCACTCTCCGTAAAACAAACTCTGAATTCTGAAACCCTTGCAAAAAGCAGACAGGACATACAAAAGTGAAACCTACATTTGGTTTCAAAGGCGTTGTAGAGCACGAGCCTATGAATATAACTGTTCTATAATGCTGGACTTTAAGATACAAAGTAATTAAATAATCCCCCATCATCTACCGTTATTCATATGTCGACTATTAGGTGGAAGCCATTGACAACGAAGTACAAACTTGATCATTCTGGACTTTGATCGTGTTATCTTTAAGAATAATGCTCGCTATTTATGTGATTTTGAATTACGGTTTTAATTTTTATATGATTAAAAGTAAAACCTGTATTTATGAAAACAACATGGCCGCCATGGCAAGATGGTGTCCCCCCCTTGTGATTTTTCTGGGTTTACGCCACTGTTATCTACTGACATGAGCATCGCCTTGGAGCAGGTTGACTTGGTGCTGACTAAACTAGAAGAGATGGGAACTACCGTGGAGGGAGAATTCTACGAATTAATTTATATCAAGACAGAGCAGCGGAGTTCGGTTTGAAGTGCGAGATTCCGTGGGTGGCAGGAACAGAGAGATACAGGGCAAACTACGCTTGTACCTCTGCGGAAGAGTACTACAGGCGAGCCATGTTCATTGCGTACATAGGTGATCTGAAAGCTTCCCTCAAACGGCACTTTTCAAACCATCCGAAAACAGTGCAAACTTTGCAATTTCTGTGGCCAAAGCTCGCTTGCAAAGGCAAATTCGGATCTGTGCAGCCGCCCTTGGATTTTTACCTGAGAGATATGAGAAGAGCTGATATCCTTACACGAAAAGTTAAGGGGAAAATCTGGAAAACCAAATGGCAATTCATGCAAGAGGAGGAACTTCCCCGCTTGGCGACGGATGCTTTTGTTCAACGGCCGGCAAGCTGCGGACCGCGAGTGTATTACGTGGCCCCCCGGCACGGCGTCAACCGCCTTCCCCTTGCCACTTCCAATGTCAATGCCGAAATGAGTTTTGACCTAAAATGGGATTGTCGCTGAAAAATAATCATAATCCAGTTTTAAAATTAGTGTCACTTCGCTCAATCTTTGCGCTCTGCCTGCCAATGCCTCCCTCCCCCCCCCTCCTCAATTTTCCGCGCGGCCCCCAGCTGTGTCGTTTTCATGCAACTTGGCGCTCCGCCTCAAGAGGCTGCCAACCCCTGCTTTAGCTGAATGCGACAAAACCCGCTACCCGAACGTTCACACAATCCTCAAGATATTGGCGATGCTCCCAGTGAGTACAGC
>JALIZH010030062.1:0-19034 GCA_030522465.1 Rhipicephalus appendiculatus
GTTCGTGAAGAAACTTCCAGCAAAATATGCGATGCGCCTTCGGAACTTTTTATCCTGCCCTTGTTAAAAGATTCAATAAAATGCGAGCAATGCTGCATGAAGTACGTGATGCTGCTTTGAATTTTCTAAAAAGGTTTAAACGTAAACATAGCAATCCCCATGAAAAAGCAGTCCTTTTTTTTCATTGGGTGGAGGCAACTAAAACTCTGAGATAATGAAATGTTTGACAAAGGTACTGCCGCAAAGGAAGTTTGATAAACCGCTGGTAATTATTTCCGCACAGCAGGCGGGAATATTAACAAGGAAACTTTCGGGAACAATTAAAAGAGCAGCTCCTAGAATATGAAAGTTTTCAACACGTGCATGAAATTCATTAACGCACGAACATGAATAATTTGCAACACATGTTTACCATACCTGCAATCAACCTGGCTGAAGCGTCGTGGAACACTGTTTACGCTAGAATGTGTTGCTGCTTTTCACTTGAAGTCTGTTTTCAATAACATGGCATTTCGGGCAAGGGGCAATTACTAAGCAAGGGATTAGGTAATATGACGAGTAAGGGGTTAGTCATTATAATGCAGTAAAATAAATGAAAGGAGGTTCCATTAGTGCATTCGATCCCGCGTTCATTTCCCACGTTTACATTAATAGCGCTTTCCTTTGTAAACGAGTTTTTTTTTTCTTTCTTTTTCTTCAAAGATGCGTTGCTTTATTCCAGCCGAAAATTCGTGATGCATGTCATAAATTATACGGCTCTGTGAAATTCCAGGTGTGTGCACGCTAAGAAGCGTGTATTGAAAACTTTATCATACACTCCCATGCGTCATTCCTTATGTTGGGTGCTCTTGGTTTGCTCATTTCATGCCAGCCTGACGTGTTGCGAGAATCCTTAGAGTGTGAGCGAATATCGAACGTCTACAAGAAACCAATCAGTAATCCCGGTACTCTTTCAGTGGCTCTCGCCACGACGTGAATAAGGCATCCACTGAGGAGCGCGCTTAAAATTGAAGTCTCAGTCAGAAAATGTGAATCATATTCTGAAGGATACTATTTCTTAAATTTATTCCGTATACTAATTAATGACGACGCAAAGAAAGACATCTGGCACATCTCGATGGATGGTGTGTGCACGACACTTACTACTAACAACAATGTCACGGCGAAAATACTTTTTAAAAGCAAGAAAACATAATCAGCAGTGAACTTACCCAAGCTCGAGTTATGTAATAACATTTCTTTTTATTAAAGACACGTCCTAATTTAAATTCCCCGGTGCTTTTCCGTTGACGGGTTCTGGAAGCACCCCTTATGCTTGGTGAAAAAAACACGTACAGCGGAAGCGGACGCTGCTCTCAACAGCGCAGCCAAACTGCAGTCGCGCGCGTCAACAACTGTTCACAAGCGGAGCGCGAAGTTGCCGCTGTCTCAAGCGCGCGCTTTTTTCATACACATATCCATACTCACCCTCTTCGGATGGGCATAATAAAAAAAATTTTCGACACCCAACATATTTCTGTTATTAGCTGCTAGCTGCTGTAAACCAAGAGGGGTGTTCAGATCTATATTGGTTAAAGTAGCGCAAACAACAGGACGAAGAAGTGGACACAACAAACGCTTACTCGCAACTGGAAAGTTTACTAGAAGGGGCATAAAAAAGAAAACACAAAAAGAAGTGACCCAAACGAACTGCGCAGTCACCGCAACGTGGGAATCTTGCAAACATGCACGAAGGCAAGCAAAACCAAAAAAACCAAAGGACAACGATCGGTAAACAGTTTTAACACCAGATAGCCAGCAACTAGGTATAGCAACCAAAAAACAAAAGCCAAAAAATTAGGTCATCCTCCTAAAGGGAACCCTGATGGGATGCGAAGCAGGAGCGTTGCGCACGGGTGGCGTCACGGGTTGAATGGCGCTAACGCGGGTGCTGCGGTGAGCGCTGGAAGATTCGTTTGAAGGGATGGCTGGCGTAGGTCTTGTCGTTGCGCGTCAGGCGGCAGCGGCGGGCGCTCCGGCGAGCGCGCGGCAGGCGAGGGAGAGTGACGTCCGCGCGCACTGCGAGGGGGAGCGTGACGTCAACGCGCAGCTGCGGCGTGACCTACTTGGCACCGCTCCAACACCTGCGGCGAGGGGAGCGCGTTGCGGCGCGTTCGTACGCACGGAGGGAGGGACAGCGTTACACAGCCCAGTCAAAGAGCTGCTTCGCACCTAAAAGCGTCCATCTACCCCGCCTCTAAAAAACTGAGTTCGGTTCGCGATAACGCCACTGAAGGAGATCCGACACAGCTCTCCCCAGCGTTCTTAATGAAGAGTGATTCCTAATGTCCATCATCCTATAGAATTTAATCATGTGAGCGCTTGAAACAGGATGATCAATGAGGAGAATTTCTTTAGTTCCAGGTAGGTCTGGCCTTGCAAGATACGCAGGGAAGAGCCCCGCCCGTTTTCTCGTTTTATAATAAGGTTGAACGATCGCGACTGTTTAAAAGCTCAATTCGGGGAAGCGTATACAGCGGCTCGCGTGTCGGGACGGAATCGTTCACCAGCCGACAGCCAGCGAACTATCCCGCTTTCTGCGCTGCTCCGGGCAACCCACTCCACCCCACAACACCCGGAATTAGTGTCACCGTTTTAAACGCCTCTAATTTTATATCTTCAGTTCGCATGGTGACCGTGAAATACGCTTCGTTGGAAAGTCTGAAGGGTCGCATTCGAAACATCCATGACTTTCCGTTGAAGTGGTCTTTTACACACATCTTGTTAACTACGGCCTGAAGAGCGATCCCATAGCTGCTGTGACTTGCTGGTACTAGTACGTCTAATGTTTAATAAAATACAGCCTTGGTTCATAACTACACTCTTAATCTGGTTCCACATAGGTTCCAGCTAGTAAGCGGAACTTTTTTGCAAAAAAGTTCCGCTTACGTAGGTGCAGCATGCGTCCCAGATAACGCCTCGAGTATGCGGAACAGTGTTTCAGTGATTGGCTGGGTCGTGTATGCTGCAGCGTTACGAGGATCTAGGTACTAAATCTAGGATATAGGTACTTTCAGTACCTAGGCAGTCGGTCTGTATCCCTGATGCGGTTGCGAGGGAAAAAAATTATTTTTGACGCGGTCCGCCCTTTTCTCGCCAGTTTGGCGGCTGTAATTATCACTACGGGTAATTAGAAGATGAACAGTACCACAATCATACCAATCTGCGACAACAACATGCAAATTACGCACAGTACTGGAATCGAACTCGGGACCGCATGCACTGAAAGCTGATGACTTACCCATTGCACCACAGCGCCACCGCAACAACGCTCGTTTTTTCGCGGGGGGTATATATCTATCATGTCGTTTGCAAACAGTCGGCGCGACGTTGAACTTCTGTTTTCGTGCCATGTGCATGTGTTTGAGCGTGCATTAGGTCAGCAAATAGTTTGCGGGGCTCCATGACCTCCAGACAAACGCGGTAAGCACCTTCAGCTCCGACTTCGGTTCGTAATTCGCCGTGCCGCAAGAACGATTAACGTGTATCCGTGTGTCGTTAGTGCTTCTCCGTGAACAGCGGTTGTTTCGCTCACCGAAAATTCGCGAATGTATACCAGCGTGACGAGGATATCTTCAGATCTCGAAACCCACGTACGTTTTTCCTATGTGCGTGTGCTGCGAGTAATTTCCGTTATTTATGCCGCGATGTACACGCGTGTCAGTGACAGCAGCCCGTTCTCAGATGTTCGTGTAACGTTAACCTGCTTTGGCAAGTTAACGTTTGAGTGGAAGTATTTTAACGTGCCTACACTAACATTTGCATTTTGTGTGCGTGAACCATCGCTAGTCGCACGTTGGGGCAGCAGCACCTTTTTAGCAGTTCGACGATCATCTGTTTCAGCAATTACCACTTATGCGCGCTATTTCGCGCGATACAGTGGTTTTTACTCATCTTCAGTCTTTAACTGATCTTATATACGGGAACTAGCTACTCTTACCTTTATTCAGCATCACACCACTGTTCAAGTGAATGCCGAAACCTACGCCAAGATCAAGTGACGTACACAAATTTGCCACGGACAGGTTTCCCTCCAAATAAATAGTGGATGCTTTTGCACACCTTTTTCGCGAAAGTGCGCGTGTAGTCGGGGTCAAGATATGGTGCAGAACGAACTTGACAATATTGTTCCTGCATGCCTCAATAAAACAGCTGATCTTTAGAAAATGAGAATATCTTATAACTTGTACATTGCCACAGCAGTACACAGGTTGGCTTGATCGTGGTTCAACGTTACAAATACCATGCTAGAATATGAGAACTGTAGCACATATTCAAAACTGTGAAAAAAGGTCGCTGGCATATGCTCTCCTGCTGCCTTGTGCACCTGTGCTCCATTTTCAAGTTCACCATGTAATTACACAAACATTAATAAAAGTTCAACCCACCAATTTTCAATCAATGTGGATCATTTTCTGTCTCACTGCCTTCCATTTATTCCTTTTGTGCAATGTTTTCCAAAAATCATCTGTTCAACTTGTTTTGTAGAACACGAGCATTGATATTGATAGGCCAGTGTTTCAGAAATCTGTTTTGCGTGCACAAATAGTTTTTTTAATGCGTGACAAATGTCATAACTCGACAACTGACAAAAGAAATGTTGTTTGTCGTCCTTTATTGGAATCAAAACAGTAACACTGGGACTTTCCCAAATGCAGGGAGATGTATGATATCCTAAATAAAGTGTGCCGTTAGCACTGGAAAGTGTTCCCACCATAGACCTTCTTGTACAAAAACAGGTGGGCCATTGCTGCTTCGCCAGAAGTGTCTTCCTGAAAAGGATATCAAATAAAGAAGTTCATTAGGCTCTAAAGTGTGCTTACTGATACGAGCTTGTAAGGGAGTGTTTAAAAAGTTTCGATTACCTTCGTGGCAGTTGTGGTGCCCTTGCAGCTCCAATTGGCTGGAACGTGATAGAAAATGTTAAATATATGTTATATATGCTCATCCTGATTAAAACGTCCCATACCCACCCACCTACACACACAATACCGTGGCGGGTATTGACGTGAAACTATCGAATATTTTCGAAGTAGAAAATTTAATGGGAGCCGCTCCATTTCTCTTACCTTTTAACAATCGGTGTGGGACTTTTTCGACATGCGTGGAGACAGGGACGGTGAAGGGCCTTCTCCCTCATGCGAGATCACGTTGCGTGTCATTATCGTGGTGTCCGATAATGAGCGGCTTGTCAATCTTGAAGCCAATGGCTGGAAAAAATTTGAAAACTCTTGTCGGTACCATCACTCCTTGTTTTCGTTATTACGTTAACAGTACAGGACCATTACGTATTCACATAAAAACGCTCAGTACTTGGCATACAGAATCTAAATGTGTCAAAAGTGGTGCACCAGAAGTGATTTTCTGAGATAAATTAGTGCGAGCGCCTTTTCAAGAAATTACACCACACCACATGACACTGCACCAAAAAGGACACCCAGCGACGCATCAAACACCACTCCGAACCCCACTTCCTGTTGTCACAAACGTTAAAACACGGAATAATAATTGACTGCGCGTGATGCAAACTAGTTCGTCGTACTCTGGAAAGACTGCCGAGGCTAGCCAGTCGCCAGTCATGCAAGAAATGATTTTGATAGGTCACCATGGATTGTTCTAACACACTCACGCGAGCCATCCGAGGAAGCGAGCCAGGAGCGTAGCAAAGAGGAGGGTTGGGGGTGAAAATTTTCAATTTTCCTTACGTATATATACACGCACACATAAAAACGCACGCACGAACATACATAAAGTATGGTTGAACCCCCCCCCCCCAAAAAAAAAAAAAGAAAATCCTCGCTACGCCCCTGAAGCGAGCGATGTCATTTGTTAATATTTCCGTAAAAGGCAGGGTTTACACAGAAAACCTCAGTGAACCTCGCCTACAGCTAAGCACATCAGACTGATACAGTGTCCATCTTTTTTTCATCGTGAGTGTTTGATCATGTGCAAGATTTCTCGGCGAAATTTACATATCAGCTGTACATGACACACAATTTATGCTGCTGACAGACGCTTGCGTATTCATCCTGCTAGTGCTAGCTAATGCACGCCCAAACCCCCTTCATTTCATTGCGGTCGCATAAACTTTTAAGCCACACAACGAAGACTGAACTCACAGCCATCGAGAAGAATGGCGCAGACTGCAAGTTCCCGATTTGTCATCCGCCTTGCCGCTAATTCATAAGCAATATAAACGCTCGTCACTCACCTCTGCGTAGTGAATGCAGGATCTATAGTCCGAGGCTTCAAAGGCGAACTTGATAGCGATGGTCCCAGAGCCTCCTGAACCCTCTACAAACACGAACAAAGCTTCGGAAAACAACGCGCATTCACCAGCAAAGAAAATGGCGCACGCTGTCTGTAGACCTATAGCCTAGTCAATCACTCGTCAGTGCAACTACGTAACCATCGCAACGCTCCGCCAGTGAAGAGAGTGTCGGTGAGAGTACACGGACACGCTTTTTTCTGTTTGCAGGAAGATCCGCTGCAGAGAGACATGGAGGCTCTGCAGTCGTTACTTCACGAACGCCAGTCCCGCGTTTGGCGTGCGCTGTTTCGTTCCAGCACTATAGTTGTTTCGTAATCGAAGAAAGGATTCATGGGAAGGCTTGACCTCCTCCCCGACGCGCATGAGCCGTATAGCTGGAACATTAGATGCAGATACGGCGTCGGTTTGCAGCCGTAAGTGGAACAACCGTCAAAGCACGCCATGCGGTAACCGGAACAAATCGCTGAGTTCGAGTACACATGTCGCGTTCCACTTAATTAAGCAAAAACTAAAGAAAAAAACAGCTGCTGTTCCAGATAGCGAGCCGTGATCCACATAACACCTCCGCCTGTTACGGTTATCGACTGCTTACGACTGCTTTAGCTGGAACGTATGTGGAACAAGATTAAGAGTGTACCCAGATTAAGAGACCTATGCGTTATTACCCGACAGGTATCTAGATACATTTGCAGAATTAGAGGGTAAATTGCATAAGAGCTTTTAGATGACTTGTATTAATGTCACCAATATGACAAGCTGACCTTAGAATTTCTGCAACACCAACATGTGCGAAGTATTGTCGAAGGCACCAATATAGCAAGTCAACATTGAGAATCGCGGTACCAATTACAGCATGCTGCACAGCCGGTCTAATCACTCCGGAGCAGCTCGATAGGGAGGTGCCTCATGTTATCAAGGTTTGTGCGTGAACACTGAAATAAGTTATTTTTAATTAATCAAGATAAATAGCGTGACTGGACACGAGAACATTGAACATTGGAGCACGCACTGAGTACGCCGAAGACAATGTGTGCTGTTCAGGGTCGAAGCCAGGTATCTTGTTTTTCTGGGGGGGTCCGCCTCGGTGGAACAGTGGCTACGGTGCTCCGCTGCTGACCCGAAGGTCGCGGGTTCGATCCCGGCCGCGGCGGTCGCATTTAGATGGAGGCGAAATGGTAGAGGCCCGTGTACTGTGCGATGTCAGTGCACGTTAAAGAACACCAGATGGTCAAAATTTCCGGAGCCCTCCATTACGGCGTCTCTCATAATCATCTCGTGGTTTTGGGACGTAAAACCCCAGATATTATTATGTTTTTCTGGGGGAGGGGTTTCACCAACTCTTTATGTATGTTCGTGTGTTTGTTTACACGTGCGCAAGTACACATATACTGCTTCATACTTGCGGGTGGGTTGACAATCACGACCCCCCCCCCCTCCTGGCCTGGCTACGCCAACTGTTACTGGGCAAAGTCGGTTGCTGCAAACATATAGCCGTACATCTTAGAACGCTAGGACAGACTTGTAATGCTTTCATTTGTTGGTTTCTAGCATCTCCCCCCCCCCTCCCCGACCCAGAAAGCAGAATTGTTGGTAAAGCCCTGATCAAAGGCGGTCTTTCCTTTTTCTCATTGACGAGCTTGACGAGCTTCTCATCCAGTATCAATTTGCTTAATAACGTTTCAATGCGAGCAACTTGGTGCGTACTCATGGGTAAAACAGGGCACAGGACTAGTGCTGCGGGCAGGCGCACAAGGCGGACCACGCAGCCCGAAGGAGTGGTGCAATAGCATGAACACAATCAACATAATACTTGAGAGCAAAAAGAAGAGGATTACTTTCGCCTTTGAGTCGTCTTAGGCAACTGTATGAAGAACCGTGTGAGTGTTTTTGTCAGGACCAAAAAAAAGCCGGCAGATCCCACGCACTGTGGGAATCGATGTAATGCGAAGCAGCCAGGAAGGAGCAAATTATACTTTACATAATTTGCATGTCATGTTTTACATGTTACGACCTATCATTTGTGTTCGTCATACAGTCACGTCGCGATATACCAATTTTGGTGTATGTCTAGCTAGCGAACTGGACGCAAGCGCACATGAGCGTGGCATGTAAATGGCATTGTACATGACATGCATGCCAAGATTTTCATGTGCACCTGCCACTTATGTTCGTCACACAGTCACGTCACTCAATACCATATTTGGTGTATATCAAGCTAACGAAACGGCCGCGAGCACGCCATGAGCGTGGCATGCAAGTCATGTCGCACATGACAATTCACGATTTCCATATTACCACTTGTCATTTATGTTCGTCATAGAGTCATGCCCCTCAATACCAAATTTGGTGTATATCAAGCTAACGAAACGGCCGCGAGCGCGTCATGAGCGTGCAGTGCAAGTCATGTCGCTCATGACATGTCACGATTGCCATATTACCACTTGTCATTTATGTTCGTCATACAGTCATGTCACTCTATACCAAATTTGGTGTATATCAAGCTAACGAAACGGCCGCGAGCGTGCCATGAGCGTGGAATGCAAGTCATGTCGCTCATGACATGCCATGATTTCCATATTACGGCTTGTCATTTAGGTTCGTCATACAGTCATGTCACTCAATACCAAATTTGGTGTATATCAAGCTAACGAAACGGCCGCGAGCGCGTCATGAGCGTGCAGTGCAAGTCATGTCGCTCATGACATGTCACGATTGCCATATTACCACTTGTCATTTATGTTCGTCATACAGTCATGTCACTCTATACCAAATTTGGTGTATATCAAGCTAACGAAACGGCAGCGAGTGCGCCATGAGCGTGGAATGCAAGTCATGTGGCTCATGACATGTCATCACTTCCATATTACCACTTGTCATTTATGTTCGTCATACAGTCATGTCACTCAATACCAAATTTGGTGTATATCAAGCCAACGAAACGGCCGCGAGCGCGCTATGAACGTGGAATGCAAGTCATGTCACTCATCAAGTCATGATGTTCATTATAACACTTGTCATTTATGTTCGTCATACAGTCATGTCACTCAATACCAAATTTGGTGTATGTCAAGCTAACGAAACGGCCGTGAGCGCGAAATGAGCGTGGCATGTAAATCATACTTTTTATGACAAGTTAGTCATGATTTTCATGATATGACCAGCCATTTATGTTCGTCATACGGTCCTGTTATGCCATACCAAATTTGGTATAAATCCCATTAACGATAAGGCCAGGAGAGCACAAAGTCGTAGGCGGCTAGATAGCTTGATAGATAGATAGATAGATAGATAGATAGATAGATAGATAGATAGATAGATAGATAGATAGATAGATAGATAGATAGATAGATAGATAGATAGATAGATAGATAGATAGATAGATAGATAGATAGATAGATAGATAGATAGATAGATAGATAGATAGATTTAAAAAAGTTCAGCGGCACTGCCAAGACACCCGCACGGTGATTTAGCAGCACAACCAAAAGACCTGCATCTCTGTAGAATTGTCATTGAAGGTGCGACTATTGCGAAAAGCGACTGTATCAGTGAACTTTACATAGCGATGGCGGATTATTCATTCAATTAAATGGACGCTACTGGCCCCATGAGGAGGACCGAACAAGGGGAAGGGCGCCGTCATAAAAAAATGACAAAAAGAAAACCATCGCAGGAGAGGTAAGATTTTTAAAATGATAGCGCGGTTATAAACAAGTGTTGCAAATAAAACTAATTGAGAAAGCACTATGGATAGCCGAAAAAAAAGTTCATGGTAACATAAAGAACCCCAGACTGGTCACCCATACGAAAGGGAACAGCAAAAAAGAAAACATATTTAGCTCCACTACTGTGAAACTTGAAGAAGTGCGCAGCGCGGTCACACAGTGATTCCTGTTTGTAGCGTTCCCTTTGCTCCGCTAACCAAGACATCCACGATGTGAATATTTGAGAACAAGCATGTAAATTTTTCTCGGCACGATTAGAGAAACTCTACATGTTTCCCTCAAATATTAGGGGCGTGCGAATATTTAAAAAATTGCCAATAACGAATCGAATACCGTTCTATTCAATTCGGTACTCGAATCGAATAGCGCATATTGGAATTGCCGAATATCTTTCGAACAGTTTTTGAAAAATTAGTACTGACGAGAGACCACCAAAAGAACAACACGTCGGAAGAGCGAATTATAATTTTTCCCCTTTTTAAACAGTGGATTGCCATGATGCATGCAGTTGAAGCTTTTAAGGGTCTATCGATGCTTCACTCATAACGTACTGAAAGAATTTTTGCTTTAAAATCCAATGTAGCCGAAGCGAATGTGTCCTCAATCCAATATCATTATCATGAGATTCATGATGTTCAATCATGAAACATTTTTAATATTTAGGCCTTAGTATTATTTAAAAGCTTGTGGCGAAGAACCATTACCAATACTAAAGTAACTGCTGTATTAATCCTAATGTAACAAGATACCTTGAAGGCTGTAGTCACTACTGCATACGAGATTACCTCGGTCTACATATATGTGGCATCTATTTTCGGTTAAATGTAATGGAAATGTGACATTGGTATAGTTCTTGCACATTTCTTTGGAATAAAAAGGTTGTGGAATTCTAGGCCTCTATTTAAAACAACTGCCTTCCTATTCCAAAACTATTCGAATTGTATTCGATTCGCAGTCGTGTTCGATTCGGTATGACCACTATACGAACCGTATTGAATTCGGTTCTAAATTTCACTATTTGTACACTCCTAATTAACGTCATAATTAACGTCGTAGATGGTTTGGTAAACGGATATAGGGAGATTCGCAAACTCGGCGTGTAACATGCGCATTATTTTTAATGCGCTTTAACGATTTTCTGCCTTCTACGCCTCTTGAGAAACGCGTGATCTGCAGCGGATCCGTGAGGTTGTTTCGCCAATCAGATGTAGCGACCTAGCGCTGGCGAAGTGCAGGTGGGAGGAGCAACCATGTGCTCTGCGAGGTGGTGGCGCCGTCTCTCGCGCAGCTCAAGAGTAAACCGCAGCTGTCCGAAGCATTTTTAGCAATTTTAAGGAAATTGTGGCATTTGCTTCTTGGTTGTTGCTATAAATTTTATTATTGTGGACATTGTTCGTTTATTTTAACCCTGTTTTTAACATTGCTAGCCATGTTCGAGTCGTGTATTGAGCGCTTGATTGTGAGCGTAACCACGCCACGTGAGATCTGCGGATGAGCGAGAAGCCGGGCCCCGAAAATGCTACGCACTTCGAATTGCACATAGCTCGAGCACATAAGCGACCAACGATGCATAAGCTGCAAAATATCTACTTGCGACGCAGTGCTCAAGCTAAAATCAAGAGTAAGAACGCCCAGAATAAAAAAAAAACACAGTTTATAGCAGCATACAGAATACCGTATTCCAGGCTGCATGACACGTTTAAGTAAAGAAAAATAGGCAGACAAAATTATTGATTCGCGAAAAGGGGGGATAAAAGGTAGGTATTGTTGCTCCTGAGAAGACACAATCTGCACAGCCCTAATGCCACGTTTACTGACGCAGACCCCAATGAAGAACACTTGGTCCTGGCATGCACAATTGCACAATTCACAACGCAGCCAATGTGCAGGCAGAATATTTGGTCACCAGGACCACCTTACAAGATAACGTAGCGCCGTCGATAAATTAAGAATTTGCTTCTGTTACTGTGCACGGCACGGATCGCTTGGGGCTTTTCTTGGTGATTCGAAAGTTTCAGCTTCGTAAATTTGCACAGGTAGGTGTGGTTGCAAAGACATGCGTGAGATTCTACATTTATGAGTTTTAAGAAACCCCAGGTGCTATTCAGCGCTGGCTCATGTCGCTTCTTTTGGGCACTGTCTGCGCTTACTTTCGAAAATCGATTATAAGCGCGTGCTATCACAAGCAAACGGAAAATAGTGAGAATAGGCGCATAATCGATTTAATGCACCCATAGTTACACGGAATTTATGAAGCCTTTTGTCAAGCGGACGTGCCTATGGCCAGCCGTCACGTCGGAATATGTTTTGCTGATGTATATGGCCAATATCCTTACAGTGCAAATAAGATTCTGAGAACTCCGCATTCTCGTGCGATAGGTCGATATGATTATATATCTAATCGATACTTCCGCGGTTCCAACAGACGAAGCGGGCATCGCCGTTTCCATAATGTCGAAACGGTGGCATCCCTATAAAAGCTGTTAAAGCGATCAAAGATGCATTGACAGGGTTCTACGCCAAAGCAGCGTATGACAGCCAGACTTATGGAATGACTTCACGCTAAGTGTAAGTGGCGGGATGTAACCAAAGTGCTTGGACCCATGCGAAAAAAAATGACAGCTTCGTACTGGCGGGGCCAAGAGAGAAGGAAGAATTAGCAGGGACAGTTGGGCGAGTTGGTTGAAGTTCATCTTTAAGAAAAGCGCGAAAAAACCACAACAGACAGGTAGGAAGGAGACAGGACGACGCGATACTAGCAACTGAAGCTTTAATCAAAAGCGAAGAAAGATATACACCCACATTACAAAAAACTAGATAAAGAAAACGATCACCGCAGAATGAATATGCATATAAAAAAGAAAAATCAGGCACGTTTTTGTCACCAGCTTAAGTTATATCGAGGTATTCTACCTCTCGGCTTGATAGCGCTACGGACGGACAGCTTATACAAGAAACACCCGCTTTAGAAATATGGGCGGCTTCAACCATTTCACGAGTCCTCTGAACTCGGTTCGAAAAGAAAATAGAAGTTTCTCTAAACAATGGCTGACACCCACAGGCATGACAATGCGCGGATAAGTGCGAAAGCTTGTCAGTCTTCAAAGACATTTCATGCTCACGCAGGCGTATGTTGACACACCGCCCAGTTTGTCCGATGTTTGATCGTTTGCAAGTTGTCGGTATGTTATACACTACGGTGACGCGGCAGGGCACATACGCATTCACATGTTTTACCCGGCAACATCGATTATCAGAGCGTCTCCTATCGGCCTTCCTTTCCACAGCAGGGCAAACACGCGAGAGCTTGTTAGGCGCACTGAAATTAAACGTCAACGCCGAAACGCTTGGAAACCTTTTTTAATCGGTGCGAGGTCTTTTGCATGTAAGGCACAACCGCGACCTGCCCCTTTTCCGCCCTGTCACTGTGAGGCACTGAAAGGCACCCAGATTTTACCCATCTAACAAGCTTCTCGCAAGCAGAGCCCAACAGGTTGTCAGTAAACCCTGCGGCTTTTAGTCTACTGATCTGTAGTGCAAAGCTAGCACTAACAGAATGAGGACGTGATTTTGAGAGGGCAGACTTTATACACGAAAGCGCTATGCCATTTTTTACAGTTCTCGAGTGAGCTGATCCATACTGGGGAAGCGGTTTAGTAGACCTAGGGAAAAAACCGCAACATACATGTGAGGTGAGGAATTGCAGCTGTCAGTCAAGAAACTGCAATTCATTATCCTTGGGAAGTTCAAAAGTGAACTTCAATCCCGAACCACACTCCTTGAAAACTTTCAGGATGTCGATACACACTCTTTGGTGGTCGTGCCTGTCAACTAAAAGTAAACAATCGTCGACATACCGAAAGGCACGCTTGTGAAGCCCAAGACTTTTTTCCAACAACCGGTCCACTCTGCTGAGAAAAATTTCGCAAAGAGTGGGAGCTGTTCTAGAGCCAATACAGACTCCTGACTTTTGTACAAAGAGATGATTGTGCCATCCTGCAACGGTTGCTTTGAGGTAGAAGGACAACAGCTCCAAGAACCCTCCCAGTGAAACACCGCACCTTGTTCTAAACGTCAATTCATCATTTCCCTCTGTGATGCATAGCTTAACACTTTCTATCAGCTTGTCATGCGGAAGCGAGTAAAAAAAAAAAAAACATCCTCAATATCAATACGAAAGCCATAACACATGCCGGGGTTATCCTTTTTTCAGAGCTGTACAACTGCTTCAGAATTAGGCACACGAAAAAGGTCCTGAATGGCTAACGAGGAAAGGTGGCGCTGCAGAAAACCAGAGACGGCATGTTGCCAGGTACCCCTTTCCGACACAATGGCTCGAAAAGGCTTATCCGCTTTGTGGGTTTTAACCGAGAAGAAAATTTCAAGGTGTAGGCCTTTTGAACTCTTTACAGCTGACGAAAGGCGGCTAAGGTTAAGCTCATCTAAAAGCTCGCGCGCGCGTTCCTTAACATTATCTTCTTTTACCGTCACGCGTTTAAAATTTTTATCTTCTGACAAGGAAGGTTTCTTCGTTGTATTGCCGGAAGCTCTATTTTTAAAGAAGGGTTCGGATGCGCTGGATGAAAATTCTTCTTCTGTCTATCTCTGTTTTCATACGTTTCATTCAATATATATCTATCTGATTATTTCCTTCTCTTCCTTTCTTTCCCTTTCTGTCTCGCTCTCTGTTTTTTCTATCTCTTTTTTGTATCTGTTGCTTTCTATCTTTTTTTGCACTCTTTCTGCGTTTTTCTCTGTCTCTCTTTATTTTTTATATCGTTGTTGCCTTTAGTCGTCTGTATTTTCTTTCCTCTTTCTTTCTATCGCCTTCCTTCTTTCTCTGTCTCTCTTTCTCTTCGTTTTCGTTTGACACTGGCAGCAGCTGTTGGAGGAATTTTTTATGGTGGCACCGCACAAACTACAGAGAGCTACAATAGCTTCGCTATTAAAAACTGCCCGTCTGTAATTAAACTCAGTGCACCAAAGACAATTCGCAAAGCCACTATTTGCGGGAATGAACTCACCAAGAAGAAGATGCATGTTGGAAAACGATGATACTACCGTCGTTATAGGCGCTGGTGTCCAGCAAGAATGCCTGTCCAACGTTATTCTGTCATGTTTTCTACGACCCTGACCGTTGTCATAAAAAATTAAATCCATTTCGCTGGCCTTGAGCAAGCTCCGGTAATGCACGCTGTACTCAATGGCATCCAGTAGTCAAGCAGCGAATTGCATTACGACACAGCAACTCTGTATTTAGCAAATGAGGACCTTTATGAAAACCAGACTTCTTGCTTGCGACTTTGTCAGCTTGAAGTGTGCCAACTCGGCCTTGGTGTTCTGGAAAAATCTGGGTCAGCTGTAAGTATATTGCCGGAGAAAACTATGAACCGACCGCTTCAACATAGCTCTTCAGCAGTAAACTTATCTATGCCCCCCAAACCGAAAGTCTGCTACTGCACCAGTAGAGTATTTTGTCTAGAGGGAATGTGGGCATTTCTGCAATCACATGTAAGCTTCTATCGGGGGGCTTCGATATGCCCGAGCATATAAAACCGAGAAGTTCTACGTGCGGATATTGCGCCTAAGCCATTCGACTGGTGGCTGACGTAAAATAGTTGTGTAATATATCATCATAGAGGGAAGTCAAGTCACGAAAGATTAGTGCGTGGCTGCATGTCAGCTCACACATTCGTGAAAGTGCCTTGATAATCCAGGCTGACATGGTGATATCTCATTGCGCCATAGGCCACTTTTTGAGTTCATAAATATTTCCTTGAGACTGCCATGTCAGCCACTCACCTGTCTTCCATCAAAGCAGCATTAAAACGCCAATACCAGTGGGGCCTTGGAATAGGGGCACCACCCTGCCGGACAGACTACGCTTTTCACCCTCATATTCCCTTCGGGGCACTGGGGTTCTAGCTTGTCTGGTTTCTGTATATAATAAAGTTGTTCTACTGCTACTACTACTACTACTACTACTACTACTACTACTACTACTACTACTACTACTACTACTACTACTACTATACTAAAGGGCAGCTCGATCCTTGGTGTTAAACAATGCGTTTCGCTTCGTCGGCGTAACAAAGTGAACGGCTTATTGGCGTAGGGGAGAATGAAAGAGAGGGAATGCGAAGCACAGCAAGGAATTAAGAACAACGACAGCCACGACAGCGAGAGGAAGAAAAGTGGAGGAGGAGAGTAGCTGACCGGAAAACGCTGCATGAGAGGAGGTCTGTGTACGAAACACGCTTTGAAATATGCTCACGCATAAATTCAGTTTGCCGTAATGCACACTGCGTGCACCGCGACATCTCTCACAGCATTTCCTTATTCACATAACACAATGTAGCTTACGCCAGTGCTTTCCGAGCAACGAGCGACAGAAGCCTATTGAATTCGTTCCCCTCCGCTGCTGCTTCTGAGCGAGCTGCAGCAGTAGATCTTCAGTAACGCCAGCGCCAAAATCTCGAGGCCACCACCGTTGAAGCAGAAAGACATCCCCGCTATTGAGGCACATATGCATGTATTTCTCAATTTATTTCGTTGACGTATATTTAATTCAAACTTTATAACGAGCTGAGCTCGAATTTCGCAATTAGTAGTGTTGTAAATGTCAGTGCATTTTCCTGTAACCTTTAATGAGGCATTAAGAATAATCAATAATCCTTCTTGTAGCGACATTACTAAACAACTGTCAGCGCGCGAAAACGTTAGAAAACAATAGAAAATGTCTAATTTTGACTGCATATTAATAATAGTTCATGACACCTTATTACGTTTTAAGAATGTATGCTTTCTCTGACAGCAGTAATGTGTTTAGGTAACAAACCGTAACAAAACTGACGGGTCACCGATGGGACCTGGGCCGCGCGGCCTGTGATGTCTGGGTCTCTTTGTACGTGGCTTCCTGCACCGTGTCCTTGTTTAACTTGTGCATGATATCTGTGGACCGCTACTTAGCATGAAACCTAGGCAGAGAAATACAGGGACAAGAAGAATTCAACACTCGGCTTGGCGAGGTTGTACTATCTCTCCTATACGTGACGAGGCTCCTTTTGGGTGAAAATCTCGAGCCGAAAAAGACTGGCAAAAAGGCGTGGAGAGGACACACAGATGTGTGTTGCGAAGAAACGAAGATGTTTGTTGCCAAAATTAACCGCAAGTTTCAACTGCGATGAACTACAGGCAGATATTTCGCGCGTGGCTATGAATTGCGAAAAGAACGTCGCTGATCGAGAGGTTTCTTATTAAGAAAAACGAATTATCGTTCCCGCAGAACGGTTCACTGTATAACCGCCGAGCGAGATGTGGCCAACGCCGCGAGACGCGAAACACAATCAGAATCATAATCAGATTTATTGTAATTAGTACAAAGGTTACATTGGGATAATATACAGAAGGAGGTCCCGAAGTCAGAGACTGCAATGGGACCTCCTTTTCAAAATAAATGAGAAATGTAGGTTACAGCTTAATTAAGCATAGGCATTATACAATGTGTAAATACAAATAATTAAAATTCAACAGAAATAATTTAGACCAGAAAAAATAAGAGTACACAAAGTAACAAGGGCCAGGTCATCAAATAATAATATACAATGAACAAGATTATGAAGATACTTATGAATTAGGGATTGCGAGAATATAATCTTTTAATTGTTTTTTTTTTGAATTCATGAATTGTTAGTGTATTGATTTCGATGGGTATGGAATTCCAAACAGCGTGGGATGAGAAAAAGAACACTCTGCTTGCCATAATTAGTATAGTTTGTATCTGAGTAATGATACTCAGATACAAACGCACGTCGGCTGTGATAATAAAACACTCTCATTCTGATGCCAACAGCCAAGAGACGGCGCGAGATGCTGCCGCCGCAGAACGAACTAGCTTTTTCGGCCGGTGTGCGTGCCTTTTTTCAAACATTTCTTTTTTTCTTCTTCAGTGCATTACCGTGTCTTCTTCAGGACACACCACTTTGTGTCGCGTCGCATGCTCGTGACGGGAGCAGCTGCATTCGAGTTTGTGCGAGGGCGCGCGGGTTCCGAAAACGCAAGCGTGCGTCGCTGGAGCGAGAATTCCGTGTCGAGTGTATGGCGCATTACGCTGAAGCACCGCACCGTGAATTTAGAAGCGACACGCATCTGCCTACACTCGTAGATAGCTTACGGGACGCGTGGCGATGACTGAATTTGTTCCCGTAGAAAACGACGCCATGGTTTCTACGAAACTGGATCTTGCTGCGAATAACGTTATCATGCAATCAGCAATAACGACAAGCGGTTATGTTGTAAATGGCAATGGGGGGCTTCTGTTTCTTTTGTTATGCAGTGAATCCTGCTTCGCACAACAAAGTGGACGCGACAAAAGCTGTTGCGAAGATTCAGACATGAAAAGTGCTTCAGCTCTGTGGATGACATTTCATCCTCAAACACACAGGCGTATTTCCACAGTGGTAAAGATAGTTACGTGTCCAGCTCGCTTATGCATGAGGTGTTATAATGGGAAACAGCGCTGCAAATGCGACGCGTGAAGATAATGTGATTCACCTTGTGTTTCTTTATACGCGGCACTGTACGCTGATGGAAGCTCATGGGTGAATATGGAGTACTTCAGACCAAACAACATTTTATATGCAATGTAACCTAATATATCCATGCAATGTTATGCTCCCCATTTCATAAGAATTTGGGTGGTAGGTGCGTGTTTGTCAGGTTATATACAGTGGTTTTGTTCCGGAAAAAACAGGGTAAAATATTCTTAGAAATTACCAATTGAATTCCATTGGAAGTAAATTCATTTACTGGTTCGTACGTGCTAACAAATTTACCTGAAACAAAATCTATATGGCGACAGCGTTGAATTATCGTACGTTTTGTTAAATTCGCCTAGTTTCTGTAGGGCCACGAAATATTGGTCATAGAAAAGGTCCAATTTTTACTATATATTTATAATAATTCATAATATCCAACTCGTGATAATGTAGCGACATTAC
>JALIZH010030064.1:0-22355 GCA_030522465.1 Rhipicephalus appendiculatus
TTTTTTATAGCGGGCGCAAGAGGACCAGTGGAGAATGTGACACAGTTTTTTTTTATTTATTTATTTATGAATACTGCGATCTTTCAGTGGAAAGATCATGGCAGGGTGGGAAAAATGTTCAAGAATATGTACATGCATTCAAAAAAAAAATATCGAAGTACAATAAATAATTACGATGTAATATACAGGGCTAAGGTTCAAAAACGCTTATTTGTGAATAACATAATACAGAGTAACAGTATACATAATAACATAATACGCATAATACATGTTACAGATAAACACATTTACAATAAAGCAAATGATACAATGCAATAACTAGTGATGGTTTAGGTGAGGCTGCTTTCAAACAATGACAGTGTGTTGTGTAATACGACGTCGTTTCCAAGGTTATTCCAATCATTAATAGTCCTTGGAAAGAATGAATACTTGTAGCAGTTAATCCGTGAAGTTAAAGGAGTTATAATTTTACTATGTCGCTTGCGAGTGGAGTAACCGGAAGAGTACCGAAGAATGCCTGTAGTGTCAACATTTAAATGACCATTTATTAATTGAAAGAAAAGCTTTAGGCGGCAAATGCGGTTTCTGTCCACAACAGATTGTAGGCCACTTTTTATCAATAGTTCAGATACCGATGTTCTACCGTAGGAGTTATAAATAAAACGTAAGCCTTTCTTTTGCACTTTTTCTAGTTGATTAATATTACGTTTAGTGAATGGATCCCATATTATCACAGCATATTCCAGCATCGGACGAATGAGTGTTTTATATGCTAGCATGCGTACAGACGAGGTAGAATACTTCAAGGATCGTTTTAGAAAAAAGAGTTTACGTAGGCAGTTACCTGTAGTTATGTCAACGTGTTTGTTCCAGTTCAGATCATTACTTATCCATAATCCAAGGTATTTGTATTCTGAAACTTCCGTTAAATCAATGCTACTAGTGCCGTACTGGTGACATAAAGGATTTTTCTTTAGTGTTAATTTCATATAGACTGTTTTGTTGTAATTAATTGCCATTTGCCATTCCTGGCACCAAGTAACGACCTTGTTAAATTCATTATTGAGCCTTATCTGATCCCTAGCAGATGATACTTTCGTGTATAATACACAATCATCAGCATAAAGCTTCACATTTACAGAAAGGCATGTGATTATATCATTTATATATAGAAGAAATAAAAGATATAAGAAATAAAAGAAATAAAAGAGGTAAAAGAGTTAAAGTAATCCTTATAGTTACGTGCACTAAATATAAAAAAGCGCTGCCATCCCTAGAGCAGTTTGAAATCTAGACATGAAATAGATTTCACGGTGCATGTGCAAGCTCGGATCATGAACAACAGTGACTGCTATATTTTTCTTGCAACCATTTTCTCGTTGCAGAAGCAAGAAAAAAATTATTTTGGCATATCTCGAGGCTTTGAAAATTCATGCTCATTAAGGCTCTTCTCAATTCCGTTTTCCACTACGGTATATAGTCGGAAATCGGTATGTGCCATATTTGGCACAGTATGCATGTGAGTGATGGAATGTGCAATATGATGCCATCTATGTTTTGTTGCACAGTGCAAATACAAACAAAAAGAAATCCTCTGAGATCATGCAGCACAGCTCGTTTTTGCCAGATTTCAGTTGTGGCGGTAGGTTTTGAGATGCTTCACGAAAATATCGAGTGTCAGCAGCAGTACCTGGCAATTTATTGTTAGATTATTGGCGTGGGTGCACAAAAAAATTGTGTGAAGTCTAACCAGTGCACGACGATATTTAGCTTTTACGATTTGTCGGCAACTGACTCTCACAACCACAAGTCAGCGGTTGGAAATTCGGGTAGGAAAGTCAAGGCGGCACCATGCGTAGAGCCAAACGTGTAAGCGGCCATCTTGCACGTAGATGTCGGCAGTGAGATGCGCTAACCAAAATGTTCAATTATGCGTGAACACAGGAAGCAATTGCTTTGCTTTATTCCACAAATCAAGCTAAAAAGACCGCAATCAGTGAGATTTTGTTTTGCAGCCATGGCAGCAATTTTGCCCTCCCACTTGCATAGTGTGCCATATTTGGCACAAACCTTTATCTTCATTAATACAGTCACAATAAATCTGAAAATTTTTGTACATGTTATTCTTCATGTAGTTAATGATAAAAAATGATCAAATAATTTTTCAATTGATTTTCTCATAATTCATGCAATAGAGGGTTAAATCCACTCATCCCCAGGTGACCACTGCACGACATGCCTTGCTTAATGAATGGACGAGTGCTTGCACATAGTTTCCTATTTTAGAACTTTCACAATGTCACTCCCAACAAGTAAACGGTACCGGTAACTTTTCGCTTCAGCACTACTGGAGCTGTTCCTGACATTCCTTTGCAATAGTATTTGCATTCACAGCAATCTATACTCAGTGTGAAAAAAATTGGCAGATCCGAAGTACCATGGGAATCGATGTTATGCGAAGCATGCGGCGGTAAGGTGACTGGGTTGTAACTTTTTATTGACCGAAACATTACGAAAAGACGCTACAGATATGTATGTTGAGCGCACAGACATATGTTGAACAGTCGCATATGAATGAATGAATGAATGAATGAATGAATGAATGAATGAACAGATTTTATTTCTGAAAGACGTACAGAAAAACGAAGCGAAGCTGAAGGCCATTTCGCCTGACGTGGCTTCGCTTCGTGAAAAGTACAAGATTAAACGTGCAGCAAGCAGGGCTACATTATATAATAATTGTCCAAATGTACGGAGCAGCAAATAATAACCAGAATACAATAGCATAAAAATTTGCAACATAAGCTACATAGACATACAAAATCAAATATCGTGGCTCTTTCCATAGCATAACAATAAATAGAAAATACACATAAAAGCAATTTTACATTATATATTCATACACGCATATGTTCATACACACATCCATACATACATACATACATACATACATACATACATACATACATACATACATACATACATACATACATACATACATACATACATACATACATACATACATACATACATACATACATCTGTATACACATGGGTTTGGAACATAAAGATGAGAAAGAAATATGAGGAACCTAGCCTGTAATTTAGCGGAGACATAATATTTACACTAATCCATTCACGAGTAGATCCGTGATGTGATGTTTGAACTGCATTATTGAGAGGTTAAAATTTAATTGTTCACCTAAACGACTTAGCAGCAGTGCTGCGCGATATGTAGTTAGGGCTCTACCATACCCAGTCCTGGCATCAGGAACGCGATTTCATTGTCTACGGAGCGAGTATTTGGGTGCGCTTTCGTGTTATGTCGTAGTGTGAAGTTTGTTTTTATAAATGTAAAGTAATAACTTGTGTTCACAGACCTGCCTTCCTTTAAGTATGCCGTGTTTTTCATAAATAGTGGACGGCTAGACATCTCCCTTAGGTCGCCATAATAATCTTCAAATAGATGGAGGACTTTTTTCTGTAACATTTCCAATTTGTATAAAGTCTTCTCACTTGTAGTGCCCCATACAAGCATGCTATAATTCAAACGCGAATAAAAAAGAGCGTAATATATCTTCTTTTTCAGCCAAAGAGGTATAAGTGGGTTTAGTTTTAAAAAATTGGGGGTACCTAAAGCGTCGCCTTTAAGAGTTGAACGCGATAGCGATATCCTGTCCATAGTCCGTACTTCAATCCCTTAGTGCACACTATGTAATTCGTAGCATGCTTTCAACCACGAGCAATTATGCACGGTAAATGCGGGAAATATTTTCGAAGTTGCTATGCACCCACTGCGTGCTTTTAAGGGAATACGCGCAGTAACGTGTGTGCCTTTTGTAATGGGTACACGGCTTTGAACCACAATGTCGTTATGATATTCACATCTTCTGACGCCCGATGGCTACGCACGCTTGTACCACGCAATATTACTGCGATATTACATGTTATATTGTGACGCCTGTATACAGGACGCGCGTGTTTGCAAAGCATGAAAGTTATTTTCACTGCATTTCCAAGCAGAGGAAGTTATTTTATATGTAATCCCAAGCAGAAGCGTGGCTGCGTGGTAGAACACCTGTTTCCCACACAGACGATCCCGGGTTCGATCCTCATTCGGACCTGGAAATTTTTATTATTTATTTTATTTGCATCTTTCTCGATTTTTCGGTCACGGACAAGATGATGATTTTTCGCTCACAACCAACGACGCCGACGCCGACGCTGGAATTTCTGCGAAACCAGCTCTTTAACGCTATCGCGTTAATATGCACCCAACAGTTTTGCTTAGTTCGGATGCGAGATTGTAGGCATGGATATTCCAGGACAAATTTTCTTGGAACCACACTCCGAGAAATTTTTGCGATTTAACCTGCTCCAGCCTTTGGTCTTTGATCAAGATGTTAATGTCGTCCTCGTAAGGCTTGTTGATAGGCTGGAATGTGATGTACTTACTCTTAGATGTATAAAGCATGAGTTTATTTTTATGAAGCCATTTTTCTAATTTGACTAAATATTCATTTACCTCAGCTTCAAGGTGCATGAGTATTCTACCTGTAAAAAATACGTTAGTGTCATCCGTGTAAATAATTAATTTTGGGTAACGTGGCATGTCACACAGATCATTAATATAAGTTATAAATAGTAACGGTACAAGGATTGAACCCTGCCGTACACCATTTTTACTGTTTTCATTGGGGAAACAATGTTACCAACCTTTACAAACTGTTCTCTTGCAGTAAGATCACTTTTAATTAGTTTAGCTGCCACGCCCCTTACACCATAATCATGCAACTTGGATATTAGAATGTCATGTTTTACTGTATCAAAGCCCTTCTTCAAATCAATGAAAAGACCTATGGTGTACGTTCTGTCCTCCATGTTCTTTAGTATCCCTTCTTTCGTATCTAATAGCGCCAATCCCGTAGACCTCCAATTTTGGAACCCATATTGTGCTTTATTGATTATCTGGTGCTTTGTGAAAAAGCACTCAAGTCTGGTGCGTATGACTCCTTCAAAAACTTTTGAGAGTACCGGAAGAACAGATATCGGACAGTAGTTCAATCGTACATTCTTAGCACCCTCTTTGAGGATAGGCCAACTCGAGCTACTTTTAGTTCTGAAGGAAAAATGCCGGTTTCTAACATTGTGTTCATGATATATGGAAGAGGTTGTGAATTTAGTGACGCTACATATTTTATCAGGCTGGCTGCTATTTCGTCAACACTTACAGCAACATTGTAACGTATTTTACTCATTAATCTTTCAACTTCACAAGGTGTTACCGGGATAAAAAAACAGTGAGTGTGGTAGACGCTTTCTATCTGCCACAGGCGTATCTGCTGTACCAGAAGATGAATCTATGTAGCCGCCAGCGTTAACAAAATATTCATTCATGACTGATAGTGCTTCGACATCTGTCTTATCGGCTACAAAAGCAGTGATGTCAACATGGTCTTTTTTATTACGTTCGGTTAAATTATTTACCTCATTCCAGATTTTTCTGGGATTATCGTAGATTCTTTCAAATGTGTATCGGTAGTAAGATATCCTGGCTCGCTTGATGTCAGCGTTTAACTTGTTGCGATACTTTTTATGACCTCCAAGAAGTGATATATCGCGAGATTTTACAAACGCGTGGTACATTTAGTTTTTTTCTTGTATTCTGTCATATAATGCGCTGTTAATCCATGGCTTGCGTAACTTCTTTTTCGAGGGCATTTTCGTTGCAGGAAAGGCGCGGTCATATATGTTCTTCATCTTCTTAAGAAAAAGATTAAAAGCCTGGTTTGTATCTCTTTCGGCGCATACTATATTCCAGTTCGTCGAAGCAACTTCAGCTCAGAATCGGTCTAATGCGATATTGTTTATTTTGCGGTACTGTTCCATGATCTGCTTTTATTGCGATATCAATTATACGGACACTCTCGGCTGGTTTTCGCCGTCGGCGTCACCGTCATGTCCCGTATATGCATATGTATCTATATATTTATAAAAGCCTCAAAGAAAAATAATTCAGAAAAAATTACACCATCTTCCCAAAGGGAACCCTGATGGGATGCGAAGCAGCACCGTTGCGCACGGGTGGCGTCACGGGTTGAACGGCGCTAACGCGGGTGCTGCGGTGAGCGCTGGAAGATTCGTTTGAAGCGATGGCTGGCGTAGGTCTTGTCGTTTCTTCAGAGTGGACACGGGCGCTGGACCGGAGCTGGCGCGCGTTTCGCCTTGACTACCACAGCCTTGTGATCGGTGAAGTGCACGCTGAGAGGTTCCTGCAGACATTCGACGTCGAAGTTGGCAAAGACCAGATCGATGCACGTTCCCCTTATCGTGGTGGGTACTTTCCGTTCCGCCGACACGCACTTCAGCGAGTGCACGTCACGCATGTAATCGACGAGCCATTCTCCTCCTCCTCCGCTGACGTCAACGTTGAAGTCTCCCGCGACTGTAAGAGGCGCGCGTCGACACGCCTCGCCGCAATCAGTCAGCGTCTCCTCGAGACAGCGCTCGAGGCGAGCGCGCGGCAGGCGAGGGAGAGAGTGACGTCCCGCTCCCCTCGCAGTGCGCGCTGCTGCGGCGTGACCTACTTGGCACCGCTCCAACACCTGCGGCGAGGGGAGCGCGTTGCGGCGCGTTCGTACGTACGCACGGAGGGAGGGACAGCGTTACACAGCCTAGTCAAAGAGATGCTTCGCATCTAAAATGTGTCCGACGCACGGCATCGAACCAGGGACCTCTCGCTCTGCAGCGCGCGGCGCTAACCGCTCAGTCACGAAGGCGAACGTCCTTGAACGTTCAAACGGCGAGCTATTTATATACAGCGAGTTTTCAGCGTGTTACCATCGAGATGGCGCAAAGGCCGCGCTCGGCGGGGCTTAGCTCGGCGCCCCGGCGTTCGTAAGGTCGAGTCACTAGCTTACAATAAACAAAGCAAGAATGCTACGATTGAAGGAGAAAGAGAGAAAGCTTTTATTGAAAAAACACCTCAGCAAACAATGCTGTGGATGGCATTTTCCTAGCGTAGGAAAATTCTCAATATTGCCGGCACATGAACAAAGCAGGCTATTGAAAACAGGCAAAACAAACTTTGATGTACAATATAAATACACAAAAATTAGCATGACACATAGCAGATAAGAATTTAAAAAAACACTTTTTAAACTAGTCAAACAAGACAACAATGCAAAGCACTTAATAATCTGGAAAGAACCTAAAAATGCCGGCAACTTGCGAAAATAACACTTAACTAATTAAAGTGACTAAAGAACCACTGAACGGCATTTGTGGTGTCTTGACTTCTCTCTTGCGTCAGCGTTTGAACACCGTGTCATTTTTACACTTAACTAATGTAAGAAATATATTTACAAAGCCAGCACGTGCAGGAAGCACACCGCTGTTAAAACTAATGCGAGAGTGAGGCAAAACTTAGAAATACAAGAAAGAGAATGTTTCATGCACATGTGCAGTCATTCCTCGCGCATTAGCATGCACAGTGCATATATAATGAGGCAACCAAATGACGTTACAAAGTACACCTGCCGTAGTGAGCTGCATGCATCTGCTGCTGGATATGGCACAGGCTACCACCACCGAAAGAATTACCTCTCGCATTACACTGAAAGCAGCACACGCAAACGTCACAAGCAACGAATAAAAGGATTGCTCGAGCAGTCGAATACTACCATAGAAGAGTTGCTGGTTTATCACAACGCTGGCATCCGTGCAAACACAAACCACAATGCAAAAAGAAAGTGCACTGCCTAATTCACTGCAAAACAATTAACACAATGCATATAAACTTACGCCTGATGACAGCCAAGTGGTACTTAACTGCATCCTTTTGCTTTTAATAAGCACACAGTCTCCTCAGAAGGACAGATGACAAATTTTTGGAGAAAGATGTGGCATATTTCTTGAAAATATGTTTCTTTCTACCAGACAGACTATCAAGCTTAGTGGGTCACAAATCACCGAACGCGCTGTCTTTAGGCGGTGCCAAGGCAGCAGAAACGCGTTTCGAACGCGCTGCCTTGAGGCGGTCGCAAGTCAAGTTCAAGTCAAGGAGCGTTTTGTGAGTGAAGTGCGCGAGTGTGGTGCAGTTTCAATTTGGAGCGGCAAAAACAATCAGGACGGCGTAGATCGGGCTACCTGCGCGAGCGCGCCGACACTGGAGCAAGAAAAAAGAAGAAAAAGTACTCAAGAAAAAAGACAGAACCGGAAGCCACTGCGGGAAGAAATAGAAGAAGAAGAAGAGTCGTGCGGGCTGTTCGAGGTGCGCGGCTAGGGTGTGGGCTGCGAGCTCGTCGGGTACGTGTGCCCGAGCTTCCCCAAGGCGTCCACCTAGCTGACGAAGGCCTTCACGGGGGCCTGGCGACTGTTCCACCACAGTGGCTATTGCCGAGGCCCAGGCAAAGCGTGGTCCTGGTGCTGGGCGGAGAACAGCGCCGAAGATGACGGCGTCCACCGGGAGCGGGAGCGAGCCGTCGGGCTAAGGGCCCGAGTTCACCGACTCCCACCGCTACGTCTTCTTCACCGGACGGTTGAGGTGCACCATCCTCTGGTGAGACGTATCCATCTTCATGTGAATCAGGACTCTCCTGACTACTCTAGTGCACAGACTCGTAGGGCTCGTCATAGGTTCCCCCTTGTTAAGAACTGAATTTACTTTCAGTCTGACTGAAGCTTGTTAGCTCAGCTTTCTTTGATTTTTTGTGTTCCCGTGCCGTTTTCGTTCCGTGTGTACAAATATATTTTCGTCTCTGTGAAAATCAAACGCTCACCTCCTTCTCTTTTCCTATACTAGTATTTCATAGCTATTCCGACTAGTTTTATTAACCGAACCTGTCACAGTACGCTATGGTCACATCGCAGTCTTTAAAAATGATTGAAATACACACTACAGAGGCAGAGACCGATGTACGTAATAGAACATTTGCTCGCGTCTCACTAGCTTACCTCACGGCTGTTGGAGACTTCGCGTTCGCTTTCATCAGCCACTGATCAAATATCAACTTTTCGCGAGCGGAGAGCTTCTGGATGTCCTCATCCTGTCGTTGGTGTCTCTTCACCGACACGGTCATCTTTGCGAGCTTCATTTGGCACCGGTGAAGTTGCTGCGTCGCACTCCGGAGCTGGTCCTTTCACGGCCTGCAACTCCGAAAAGGAGCAGACGAGCTCATCTGTTTGGCAGGCTCTGCCCGTGCACACTTCGACGTCCACTGTCGCATCTGAGGGGGGCGATACAAAGCACAGTTTAATTACCCAAGGCATTTGGGAGCAGCAGACAGATGGACGAAACGAGAAGCGAGGTCATGAGAAGATATTTAGCTTACCTTCAACGCCAGCTGCGGTTGTATCGGACGTTCCCGTGCTTGAAAACGGCAGAATGTTTTCTATTGGAGAGTCAGGTGAGGACAGTTGACACCTTTTAGCTGCTCGCTTTATTCTCGCTGACAGGGATCGCGGCTTCGGCTTGCTCATGTACGCTGACAATCCTTTGAACAGGCGAGGAACGGCGCCGGCCCGCAACTTTGCCTTCTCGCGTTGCAACAACACATTTTCACCATTCACTACGAAGTCGTCCGTTCGAATAACATCGGTTGCGTCAAAATGTTTCTCGCACACTCTCACGTGTTCAGATTCGAAGTTAAATCCGCCAGCTTCCTGTAGCGGTATCGCACGTTTCCATTTCTCTCTATCGTCGCAGACCCTCGGTAAACTGAATAACGACACCTTTTCGCTCGTGCCTCTGTAGCCGGAGCGGCAACCCGGTACACAACAAGTCTTGGGCATCGTCGCTCACGTACACCATCCGTGTCCTCGCACACAATTCGCACAGTCGTCAGTCACACAAATTTAGAGAAACGACGAAAACTGAACGCCGACGCCGCCGCATTCCTCAGGTCACCAGCTCTCCCTACGCAGCGAAGCTATCCTCAATGCCCCCTGCTAAGGTCCCTGCCCCCTGCGCGCTCCTAGCGCCGCCTCGCGGGTTACTGCGGCGGCATAGCAAGCTCTCCCCATAGAGTGACGGAGAAGTTTCGTGACCAGAAAAGCATTGAAGGACTCTGGTTGTAGTTACCGGGCGCGCGAAGGTCACATCGCTCGCTGCAGTCCCCCCCGTTTGCGAAAAGAGCACGCTTTTCAAACACAGCGAAGTAACAACTGTGACACTTGTTAGTTCGCGCTCGTCTCTACCTGTGAATACGTTTCGTGCGTCATTTTTGTTTGAGCAGCGCGCTAAGTATCGAGCTGTGAATGTTTTTAGTTCGCTCTCGTCCTGTGCGTGTTGTTTTCGTGCGTCATGTGTGCGTGAGCAGCGCGCTGCACGTTTCGACCTGCTTGCCATTCGTCGC
Source organism: Rhipicephalus appendiculatus (assembly GCA_030522465.1). NCBI lineage: Eukaryota > Metazoa > Arthropoda > Arachnida > Ixodida > Ixodidae > Rhipicephalus > Rhipicephalus appendiculatus. Next base: position 10,356 of record JALIZH010030064.1, read on the forward strand.
TTGACATTCCAATTTGTTGCTATCGCATTGATTGCTTCGCCTTGTGGCGAAACTGTGACTTTTTATTGCGATATAGCAAATATGTGGACAGTGTCGGCTGATTTTTGCCGCCATGTCCCCGTGTATGTATATATATATATATATATATATATATATATATATATATATATATATATATATATATATATATATATATATATGTCTCGGCATATAAACTCCGAAAACCACCCGTTTGATTCCATCAAGGTCACACTCTTACAAAGCGGTTTCTCCAGTACAAGGGAGCGTGAGCAGCGCGAATCATACATGATTTATAAATTTGATACATTAAAGGCTGGTCTAAATATCACTCCGGGTACACTGTCTTCAATCCGCGCTCTGGAAGATTCAGGATAATAATGATCCTAACCAAACTTCTTTCCTTTTTTTATTAGTATTTTTTCGCATATCACTCGGAACACGTTGTCGGGCATGCAAGGTGTGCACGCGCATTCCGAGAAGGGTGGGCAACTTTCGAATAATTCCCCTCTACAATGAAATCCCTCCTCAGACAACCGAGTGAATGACATTTTCGAACCCCACGTCCAAAAATGTGAAAAAAACTCTCCATTTTCTTCTCAATTATTCTTTAGCCACAGACCGGAGATCGTAGGAACGTAGACCCCCTCACTAGGCTTCAGGAGCAGCTAAGGAGGGGCAGGGGAGAATAGGTGGGACGTGACAATGGACGAAAGGAATGTACTGTGTTGTTGTGTTCAAGCTCCGGGAAGAGATGAGCCTGCGTAGTGAACCTTCACAATGTGCCACTGGAATGTGCTTAACGTGCCCACCTGGACCATCGATGTATATCTACATATTTTTGGTTTGTTCACTTTTTTCTTGAAACATGCTTCTTCGTATATCTTGGTATGTGCCGGGGGGCACCACAGGAATGTACTTAACATGTCCACTTCGTGTTTTCTGTTTTTTTTTTCTTTTTTTTATTTATTTTTTTTAGAAAACACGTGTTTATGTCTAAGTATGTAGAAATACGCGCACATGGTCGTGTGACCACTCTCTCTTTTTTTGGCCACTCGTTTATTTTTGCACCTTTTTTTTTGTTTTTGTTTATTATTTTTTTTTCTTTCATTTTTTTTTTCCCCAAATACAGGTGCTATGCGCATGTAGCAGTACGCGCACGTGGTCGTGTGACCACTTATCAGTATGTACGCTTCTTCTCACTTTTTTTTTGCTCTCTCTTTCTCTCGGCACGGCGATGATATAAAAGCGCATCGGCGCCTGGTAAATTTTGTCTTGATGAAGATCGGTCTCCGATCGAAACGTCACCAATAAACAGTTTTTTAGAAGCGTATATATATTTTTCCTATATATATATATATATATATATATATATATATATAATATATATATATATATATATATATATAAGTAAAAGCCACGAAGAAAAATACCCGCGGGTAACAGTGCGGCAACGGGGGGCGACAAACGCCGCTGAAGTGGACATCAAACGAGCCGGCCCACCTCCGTCGCTCCGAGGCGTATGAGATAAGATCCCCCCGCCTGTTCGACGAGCCGGGGAATGCTCAAGGAGAGGAAACTCCCCGCGCGTCTTTAACAAGCGCGCAAAGACGCGAGGGGGGGGGGTGTCCCTCATGCAGCCACTGCGACCTTTGGTTTTACGAGCGCCGTCGTCGCTGGCGCAAGCGTTATCGCAATCTCAGCAGCCGACAGCGGGCGGCTTGGCTCCTACGTGCTCCGCTCTCAACGCGAGGACATTGTGCGAACAGTGTCCCTGGAGCGCCCATGCTCTTAAACCAGCATTTTGTAGAGTTGCGCGGGATCGGATCCAAAAGAGTTAGCTGCCAGCCTCACTTCGATTAACATTAGAATTTGTTGCTATCGCATTCACTGCTTCACCCTTGCGGTGAAACTGTGACTTTTTTTATTTTGCGTTGACGATAATAATAAGAGAGCAACAATTAGGTAGGTGGTCACTGACATCGTATGACAATAACCTGGAAATACATTTTCTGCTTGATAGATTTGTGACACTGACATCAAGTAGCGTCGATGATTTTTCCGATATGCGGCTAGGCGCCAGTGTATGTCTCCTTCTTTTGTCCGTGTCCTCGTATGCGCTCAACTCATTCTAGTTTAAAAGCAGTGCTGCTAAATATGCACTACTACACTCTTATCACGGTAACGTTTAGGACAGCATAAAAAGGCAAGTAACTTATAATTTACAAGTTACATGGTTGTGACAACAATTTTATCTTTGTGTTTTCTTCATTTCCCTCTCACATAGAAGTTACACTGCCAGTAGCATGCCATTTTAAAAGCTAAAGCACCGAAAGAGGCATTGTAACCTTTAGATTGTAACTTATAAAAGCGCAGTGACTCATCCATCAGGGGACCTACACTATGGAGTGGAAGCTTATTGATCAATGTGTCACATCGTGATCCGTCTTGTTCAAAGCTGGCTTTAGCAATTGAGAAGTGGATAGTGTATAAACAGAACGGGTCTTTACAGCAGTAAAGCAAATAATGGTAGCGGCGCTTTTACATTGCGGGATACTGTGGCAAGCAATGGTGGGGTATGAATTGAAACTGCAGTTCAGTGAAGTGAGCCTGCTTCCAAACACGTAATTGAATAAGTGGCATAAAATCCGAACGGACATGCGCAGAAGCATAAGAACGAAATACCTTATTATGTTGGTTAAATGTTTGTGCTAAACAACTTCTTAAGTTGCTCCCATATCTGTTTTGCTTTTAGGCCGCAGGACTAATTGATTTGCCCCCGGGAAGCTTAGCTAATAGCGGAAAAGAAGATACATCAGATGGTAAATCGTGACAAGATAAAGAATGCTGTGAGCGCACGACAACCCACAGTATTAAACTAACGATGCGATCTAAGAACCATCCCGTGACGCGAGAAAAATATGTTACAAGACTCGCAATACAATTTATCGAATTTCCTCGTCGTCTTGTCTACTTTTTTTTTCGCGTGAAATTTGACTGGCCGTAAAGTACAGCAAACGCCAGGTCACAGCATTGCACCATACACACTTAAACGTTATCGATTCGCCAACACAGGAGAAAAGGATGCCGCTAAGTTCACAAAACAGCGTGCGACGGCCGCTCCAGGGGGGGGGGGGGGGCGCATAGAGAGATGTGTGAGCTCGTGGTGAGTCACATACGTGGCGTCCTTCTGGCGCCGCTTCGACTTCATCGAAGGAGGGACGGCGTCATTTCTCCGAGACTTTGCACAGCTCGAGATGTATGCCGGGAAGAGCATTCGAATGCGAGGCGGTGGTGCGGTCGTTGAAGCCGCGCTTGTGCTGCTGTTTGTTTCATCCATTTAACCAGGATTTACGCTCCGCGCTTTGATGACGTGCGTGGTCTAATCGTGTTTTGTACGTGAGTGGCGTGTAACTGGTGATACTGTAAGGAAAGACACTCGTGAACGTGTGCCATCCGCCGCGAATCAACCGCCAAGGAATGCAACGGGCACATGTTCAGTGCGCACGCGGCCGTTACGAGCTGCATTGCAGATTCTTCGCCTGTCTGAGACTTCAATTATTGAGCGTGTTGCATCGGTTGTTACGCTGGCCGAAAGACAGTAGTTAATATGATCTACAGGTAAGCAATATACTCTCTTCACTACGTTATTTGCTTGTGTACGAGTATGAGTTTGTCACATGTTTACCTGACTATATGCGCATGCTTACGCTACCGTAAGATGGATTGTGTCAGAAAAATAACTCATGTCATGTTTTTATGCAATGCACTGCTATTTTTAGCCTTTCTTGCTGTCACCGTAATAATACCTTGAAATTGCTTGATGAAGGCTGCAATCATGGTGTGAAATATTGTAGCCGGCGTCAAGAATGTGCCCCATATCAGCGTTGCCCAGACGAGTCTGAGTGTGCAGTAACTCGCTACTCTCCTTGGCAGTCTGGGCTGTTTGTCACGCCTTGGACGCTGGTAGATGATATCTCGCGGCTTCCATATGCGAAGTGTCGGCTAATTCAACTTATCGCCATGCTTCTATCTCAACTGCGGTATTTTAAGTTTACGGGTCAGGTAATGCGGGCTAGTTGGTTGCGATCACTGACGTTCATTTTGGTAATGCAAAAAAATGAGTGAGCGAGTGTTTGCGCGTGCGTGTGTGTGTATGTTGGCGCGCGCGTTTGTGTGTTTCTGTGCGTGCGTGTGAGAGTGAATGAGCGTCTGCGTGTGCGTATTTGTGAACGCGCATTTGTGTGTGCGTGTGTGTGTCTGTGTGTGTCAGTCAGCGAGCGTTTGCGCTTCCGTGTGTGTGTGTGTGTGTGTGTGTATATATGTTGGCGCGCGTTGTGTGTGTGTGTGTGATAGTCAGCGAGTGTGTGCGCGTGCGTCTGTGTGTATATGTTGGCGTGCGCGTTTGTGTGTGTGTGTGCGTGCGTGTGTGTGTGTCAGTCAGCGAGCGTTTGCGCTTGCGTGTGTGTGTGTGTGTGTGTGTGTGTGTGTGTGAGTGAGAGTCAGCGAGTGTGTGCGGGTGCGTCTGTGTGTATATTTTGGCGCGCCCGTTTGTGTGTGTGTGTGTGTGTGTGTGTGTGCGTGCGTATGTGTGTGTGTGTTTGTGTGTGTGTGTCAGTCAGCGAGCGTTTGCGCTTGCGTGTGTGTGTGTGTATATTTTGGCACGCGTTTGTGTGTGTGTGCGTGCGTGTGTGTGTGCGTGTGTGTGTTTGTGAGAGTCAGCGAGTGTGTGCGCGTGCGTCTGTGTGTATATGTTGGCTCGCGCGTTTGTGTGTCTGTGCGTGCGTGTGTGTGTATGTGTTTGTGTGTGCGTGCGTGTATGTGCGTGCGTGTTTGTGCGTGCGCGCTCTGAAATGTTTGCTTTAGTCGGCTCAGTGCCTCGGGTTTTCTACCTTCACCATGTATCATCCCGCCCAGACGGTGTGGTTGGTATATCTTTCGATATTCTATAGTTCTTTGGCGTTGTCAATCTGTTTTTTTTTTTCTTGCAATATTTGTTTCTTTTTTGTTCTTGTTCTGTTCTAGGGTGTAAGCAACGTGTGATTGTGGTTAGAAAAGCTGAATCGATTTGATGTGATGTAACTGTCGAAGCCGGACTGTTTGAAGGTACGTAGACAGCACAAATATATTTTTTTTTGCCATATTCAGTGTTTTACGTTGAAACTGTTTACAGCATACATCCCGCCCAAGGCATGTTATGAGGATCTCCTATCATGCAGAAACTCCCAGACGCCGATATGACTTTGTTCGGTTCAGCCGAGAATATGATCTGCCAAGTGGAATATACCCCTTGAGGAGAACAAGTAGGTACGAACATAATGAAGCTTCACGTGAAATGCGAAGTATGGTCACTTAAAAATGTTGGTCCACCGCAGTGGAGCAGTGGTTATGGTGCTCGGCTGCTGACCCGAAGGTCGCGTTTTCGATCCCGGCCGCGACAGTCACATTTCAATGGAGGCGAAACGGTAAGGGCCCCTGTACTCTGCGATGTCAGTGCACGTTAAATAACACCAGTAAAAAATGTTGATTGTAACATTTCTGGTTCTAATCACCTGGTGTCGGGTTTCTGCTGCGAAACTGTCTCTTAAATTATTGTTCACTGACTCTTGTGCTAAAGAGAAGTAAATTACATGTGAGATTAACGTGCGTTCTCAATTCAAAATTTTTGTTTTCCGATGAACGTATTGCACAGGATACTACAATTTAGGAGCGCCTATGTATTGGTCGAGTGACCCCCCTGCCCCCCTTTTTTTGTGTGTGTGTGTGTGGAGGGAGGGGTTAATTTGTATCTCACATTGCATGTTATCAGCAGTTGTGTGCAATGTGGCAGCAACCATTGTTATAGCGTAAAATAACGGCACTCTCCTTTTAGGATGTACTGTCCAGCAAGGAGATTGTGGAAACAACAACTGACATATTGACTGAAGAAACATGATTGTGCGTGCATCAAGAGAGGGTGTCAGTGCAGATCCCGACCATCTGCTGCTGTAAATTTGTACTAACCACAGGTGAAAGCAAGGAGAAACGCTTTGAATACCGGCGACCATCTAACAGCTAGACAATCCCTACATCAATATTCTTAATCAATAAACTTATGTGTATGGATGACTATCACTATCATTGACGCCTTCTGCTTTGAAGGTATGAGAGTAATAAAATGTGAATTCTTTTTTGTACAATGCTTGACTTGGTCCTCTTTTTGAATTCTTTTTAACCTAAACTTTCGTTTAGGTACATGGTGTTGTACGCCTTCACAAGGCGTATTCTACAGCACATGCTCAGAGAAATCGACCAATGCCCCTATATTGCAAAAGCTGTTAGCACTATCAATTTTGTGTTTTCCACCCACGCAAAAAAAAAAGAAAACTCAAGTTTTTGAAAAATGCAATTACTTGTGATATTGTGCGCAGAGGCTTCCCTTTTTCAAACTATGCCACAGTTGTCAGTTGAACCATTAAAAAGGATATCACCTGAACAACCTAAAGAAAGCGCATTCGGGTTTCAGCAAAGGAGAAAGGCAGATGAGTTGCACATGTATTGTTATATATGCTGCACGTAAGTGTTAATGGTTTGAGTGAGTTAGTAGCATTACTGAAATGAAGACACTCCACGCACAACCCGAGCGTCAAAAGTAAAGGACTGACAATAGTTCTCTTTTTGGCTGCCCTCTGGATTTCATCGTCTATGAGCAATGTGCCAGCAGGTATGGTATGCCGCACACATCAGTATACACTGTAAAAAATCGCACCAGTTTACGGACAAAAAAGCGGACATAGAGTCCAGGAAAAACACACACCCCTTCGCGAATATCAGGGATACATCACACGTTTAACAAACACAGACTCCACCCCTTCGCGAATATCAAGGATACAGCATACGTTTAACAATAATTTTTCTCTGACTAGTGCAAAGAACAAGTGTATCCTCCATCAAAAAAAATTTTGACGCAAGTAATCACTTGAAATACAGATGTCCTCCAGAAATTCAAACAAATATGGCCGTCGCATACCATCACCGCACCCATCGCCGCGACAACGAATTTTGGACCGCTTTTATTGTACGAAACAGTATTTGATTCCACACGGCGGTTCAGGAGGGCATCGCAGAAAGAGAAACCCATTCGACCGCAGAGGGCGCACCGCCATCGTCCACTCATCCGTCCACAGTCACTACCCTCTTCAACGCCTAGTGTTAACGTCAACGACGTATACGCCAGGAACCTGGCTGGCGCCGATTTGTTCATCCGCTCTACGTTTTCGAGGTGAGTGCCCGACTTCCCATCTATTCGCCGTTGTGGTTATAGCTCGTGCCGCTAATGTTGATCTGTGTCATGCAGTACCAACGCAACTGCATCTGTTATTAGGCCGCTTCGAGTGAAGGCGAGGAAACGCAGTGCGTGCGGGTTTGTCGACGTTTTCTGCCGCGCTTTGATCCCCGCGCAACGCGGGTGCGATTCGAATAATTCGTTTCTCGCGGGTTGTATTGTGCATGCTTTTTTGAGGCGGAGTGAGTATTGAGAGCACAAATAACAGCATTTAGGGAAATCGCGGATTGATCGTGTAGGTCGTGTTTACATCCCGAGCGCGAGATTTTCATTTCGCGCTCATTGCTTGACCACAGCTGTTGCATTACTCTGTGGCGGCAGCCAAGCCAAGCCAAGCCGCCAGGCAGCGCCACCCTCCGCTGCTCTCCGGAACCTGCAGAGAACCTGAATAAAACCAGTCGATGTTTGGGATCCACGCCGCGCGGTCGTGTCTTCTTCTCCCGCGCGTACACGCGTCCCAACAGTGGTGACCCGGACGAGGCTTACCGCCTTTTTCAAGCGATCGACGCCATGGAGACTCCCTCTGACGCACCGGCCATCTCCGCCGTCGACATCAGGCTCCCGCCGTTTTGGACAGCGGACCCGCAGCTGTGGTTCCTGCAGGTGGAGTCCCAATTCACCGCTCGTCGTATTGCCGCTGAGCAAACAAAGTACCACCACGTGGTCGCTAGCCTCCCACCGGCAATAGCGAGCGAAATACGAGATCTGCTGGTCGCTCCACCTGCAGAGAACGCGTACACAACGCTGAAACAACTGCTCATCAGTCGCCTCACGCCGTCGGAGCCTCAGCGACTGCAGCAGCTACTGCACAACACCGACCTCGGGGACCGGACGCCCAGCCAATTGTTGCGCCACATGAGGCAGCTGTTGCACACGGCCGGCGCAGCCACCACCGATGCCGACAGCAGACTGCTTCGCGAGCTGTTCCTACAGCGACTTCCGATCAACGTGCGTATGGTCCTCGCCTCGGCTGCCGACAAACGCCTGTCTCAACTCGCCGAGCTCGCGGACTCGGTGCTGGCGGTCACTCCGCCGTCCGTCGCGGCGCTACAGCCAGACATCGCCGGCGGCGCGCCAACGACCACGCTGCACGACATCCGGGAGCAGATATCCCGCCTCGCCGATACCGTCGCAGCGATGCAGGCCCGCAGCACTCCCGAGGAGCGCCAGCGCCCAGCAGCGCATCAGAGAATCTGCTGGTATCACAGGAAGCATTACAATGCTGCTCGCAAATGCATTCCTCCTTGCGACTATGCGGGAAACGGGAGCAGCCGGCACTGAGGACGACCAGTGTCACAGAGGCCCCCGAACGTCGTCCATCAGTGTTTTTCCTCACCGACCGCGACAGTGGCCTTCGATTCCTCGTGGACACCGGCGCTGAGGTGAGCGTGTTACCGGTTGGGTCCACCGATCGCCGTGTCCCTAGTGCGTCCCCCCTTCAGGCGGTCAACAACACAACCATCGCCACCTACGGACATCGCTCGCTGCCACTCGATTTAGGCTTGAACAGAACGTTCCGGTGGATTTTCATCGTGGCAGCAGTGAAGTTCGCCATCTTGGGTGCGGACTTTCTTCGGCATTTCGGCCTTCTCGTCGACGTGCGCAACCGCCGCCTTCACGATCCCGTGTCGCAGGCAACTGTGCAAGGCAATCCCTCGCACCACCCTCCGCTGAGCCCCACTCTGCTCGGGCCGTCCGGTGCAGAACGTTTCACTCGCATTCTGCAGGACTTTCCCGAGTTGACGAGGCAGCCGCCAGCCAGCGCCGCGGTGAAGCACGAGGTACGCCATTACATCGCCACCAGCGGCCCACCCGTGCACGCGCGGCCTCGCCGTTTGCCTCCAGAGAAGTTGAAGGTCGCACGACAGGAATTTGAACACATGATGGAGCTAGGGATCATCAGACCCTCGTCGAGCGCCTGGGCATCTCCACTTCATATGGTGCCAAAGTCAACGCCGGGAGACTGGCGACCATGCGGGGACTATAGGGCGCTGAACCAGGTAACGACTCCAGACAGATACCCGGTACCGCACATACACGATGTCACGACGAGGCTTCACGGTGCCACTATCTTCTCGAAGATCGACCTGGTGCGGGCATACCATCAGATTCCCGTTGCCCCGGAGGACGTCCCGAAGACCGCCATCGCAACGCCTTTCGGACTTTTCGAATTCCTCCGAATGCCATTCGGACTCCGAAACGCGGGTCAGACATTCCAGCGGTTCATGGACGGTGCTATACGCGGCCTCAGCTTCTGCCACGCCTATCTTGACGACTTGCTAATCGCCAGCAGCACTCCGGAAGAGCACGTGAATCATCTGCGCATCGTCTTCCAGCGCTTAGTGGAGCATGGCGTGGTCGTGAACATGGCCAAATGCGAGCTTGGTGTGCGACAGCTCTCGTTTCTTGGACACGTCATCTCCGCCTCAGGAGTTCTTCCTCAACCCAACAAGGTTGAAGCCGTGCAAGGATTTCCGCAGCCGACCGCCAAGCGCCAGCTTCGGGAATTTCTGGGTTTGGTAAACTTCTACCGCCGTTTCATTCCCCGCTGCGCCCAGATCCTTCAACCTCTCCACGACCTGCTGGCCACTTCACGGAATGGCTCAGACACCCTCTCCTGGTCTCAAGAAGCAAAAGAAGCCTTCTGCGAGGTCAAGGACGCTTTGGCAAACGCCGCACTGCTTGAATACCCCAGGTCCGGTGTCCCGCAGAGCGTAATGGTGGATGCCTCCGATACAGCCGTCGGGGCTGTATTACAGCAGCTCGTTGGGGGGAATCTGGCGCCCGATTTCCTTCTTTTCGAGGAAGCTAACACCTACCGAGCGCCGCTACAGCACCTTCGGGAGAGAACTGCTGGCCGTGTACGCTGCCATACGACATTTTCGCCATTTCCTGGAAGGTGTAGAGTTTTTCGTCCTCACCGACCACAAGCCGCTTACTTATGCATTGCGCTCGCTAAGCTCCGACGGTGGAACGCACACAGCACGTGAACGGCGCCAAATGTCCTATATATCAGAGTTCACGACTGATATCCGCCACGTCAAAGGCGGCGACAACGAGGTAGCGGACGCCCTCTCACGGAATCCTGTGAACGCCATCATGCCCACACTACAGGTTGATCTTCCCGCTTTGGCAGCCGCTCAACGTGAAGATGACGAACTGAAACACCTGTTGACCGCGACCACTGCCCTGAATCTTGAGTGGATCCCAGTTCCCGGATCCGAGGACAAGGTTTGCTGTGACACAAGCGTCAGTAGAACTCGCCCGTTCGTGCCCGCGAGCCTCCGTCGCCACGTGTTCGAGTCCTTGCACAGACTGTCTCATCCGGGGATTAGAGCCACCCAAAGACTGGTGACGGCAAGATTTGTCTGGCCGGGCGTAAATCGGGACGTCCGACGCTGGGCACGCGAATGTGTAGCTTGCCAGCGCTCTAAGATACAACGCCATACCTCGACAGCACTGGGAACACTCCCCACTCCGGATTCTCGCTTTGATCATGTCCACCTGGACATCGTCGGCCCACTGCCACCCTGCCACGGAAAGGCTTACCTGCTGACCTGTGTCGACAGGTTCACCCGCTGGGCGGAGGCCATTCCTATCGCGGACATCACTGCCGAGACGGTTGCGAGTGCTTTCCTGTACCACTGGGTAGCCCGTTTCGGTGTGCCCTCCACGATAACAACAGACCGCGGCCGACAATTCGAATCAGCCCTTTTCACTGCCATCAGTCAGCTCATGGGCACCTCACGCATACGCACGACAGCGTACCACCCCATGAGCAACGGCATGGTGGAGCGCTTTCACCGCCAGCTGAAGGCTGCGCTCACGGCAACCGAGGAACACAACTGGGTGGAGGCCCTCCCACTCGTTCTTTTGGGTATAAGGTCCACCTTGAAAGAGGACATTGGCTGCAGCGCCGCTGAGCTGGTCTACGGCACGACACTCAGGCTGCCGGGAGAGCTCTTTGCGCGCGGCTCAGAGGAGGCATCCATAGCTTGCAGCGACTATGCACTTCGCCTACGCAACGTCATGAGCAAACTGCGCGCGGTACCTCCACGGCCCCCAGGGTCGCGTGTGGTGCACGTCGACCCACAGCTCACATCGTGCCCATATGTGTTTGTACGACATGACGCGGTTCGGCGACCTCTTCAGCCACCCTATGATGGGCCGTTTCAAGTCCTCCGCCGTGGCAACAAACAATTCACAATCAAGAGAAGCGGCCGTGAGGAGGTCGTGTCGTTGGACCGCATCAAGCCAGCACACATGGACCGTGACGACGCCGTGTTGCCTCCACTAAGGGAATCATCGCCAGGACCCCCCAGCTTCAATGCCAGCCCAAGTCCACGAGGTGCCCTCCCGGCTGACGCACAGCGGGCGGCTATCAAGAGCACCCACTCGCCTGGACCTTTAACTCCGTTCGGCAACTCACTAGGGGGGAGTGCTGTGGCGGCAGCCAAGCCAAGCCAAGCCGCCAGGCAGCGCCACCCTCCGCTGCTCTCCGGAACCTGCAGAGAACCTGAATAAAACCAGTCGATGTTTGGGATCCACGCCGCGCGGTCGTGTCTTCTTCTCCCGCGCGTACACGCGTCCCAACAACTCTATGTTACACATTCGCAGGGAATTAATTAAGGACGAGAATATTGCGATTGTCAGCAATG
>JALIZH010030065.1:0-24251 GCA_030522465.1 Rhipicephalus appendiculatus
AACTTTCTGTATCTTCTTTCACCGGGACATGCGCATAGTCTCGTAGTTTAGAAATATGAGGGTAGGAGTGGAAGCACAAGCAATACTGTTGGCTGTACTTTGGAGAGGAAGGAAGGAAGGAAAACAAGAGAGAAGACAGGGAGGTTCACCAGACACATGCCCTGTTGGCTACTCCACGCTGGGGGAGTGCAAAATGGAGAGTATAAAGATAAGAGAGAGTTTGAGTGACCGACAGCGCGGTATGCGAGGTCTGCGGTACCGAAGAAGACATCGATCATTTGCTGTCAGTACACCATCAATTTGCCTCTGAGAGACCAACACTTTGTTACGTGTTGCAACGATTGGATGGGATTCACGCTTTGCAACGTTGCAACGATGCTGGTGGAGCACCGTCCCCATCCCTAGTCGGCAGTTAAGGAGTTAAGGCACTTTTGTTTTTTTTTAGTACTATGGGCCTGCGTGATCGCCTTTGACTATTGCATGGTACTTTAGGGAGGTGTTACAAAAGGTAGTGTGCTCCCGAGAACATTCTAATTGCATGTTGCTTGAAGTATTCAGAGCCGCAGAGTGGGTGGTTTCTGCGTACTCCTTACTGCCGGACTGGTTGCACAATAAAGCCTTAGCCTTCTCCGGTATTCCGCCTTACGCAAAGCATGATGCGTATAGCGGAATGCCGAGTGTGAACTGCGTATGAGCTGGCCTGACCAGAAGCAAACAATTACGCAATCGACTGAGAACGTCCAATCAATTTAAAGAGTGCCTCGGGAGGGCATAGGCTTTCGCCTGTGCTATCATGGCGGAACGGCGTGGCTTAAAATATATATTGCATTATCTGATTTCAAAGTGAAAATATCACGTAGTAATTTTGGGGGTTTTACGTTCCAACATTAGAATATCAAGAACTAAGTTTGTTTATTGTAAGTTGTAACTTTTTGCTTCTGAATATTAATATTTATGGGCATGATCCGGTATTTTCGCTGTGGCGTTAATTTATTCTTTTCACCAAAATATTCCTCATAAACGAACTGAGTATTGCTGATAATAGGCTATCGTGAATGTTTTGGCAATATCGTCGACCAGCAACGGCATAATTATTCACAGCATTATCAGTAGTATTACCTGTAGTCATGCTAACGATGGCACTATCAATTTTACTATCAGTAATACTATCGATAGTCTCCTTACACTATCGATTGTTAAAAAAAACTGTTGATGCTCTCGATAGTTCATTTATTGATAGCTTTGCACTACTACTTCAAAGACAACACCTTACCCCTTATTGGGGTGCACAATAGATTTCAACATTAAGCATACTTTGAAACAGTCTTTGCATAGTTTCAAATATTACCGTGCCTTTAACAACTCGAATTCCCCTACCTCCCAAGTGGTTCATTGTTGTTAGGCATTAGAGATAAGGCATGCTGATTATTTGTCCAATATTTATCTGAAAAGATTCTTAAAATATATCAACTTCTCTTTCGTGCTTCCACAAGTTCCTTCATAACGAATACACGAAGTAGAACCAACCGCAAAACTTCCATGCCACGACATGTTCACCAGGTGCAAGAACGTTTGTGAGAACCTACGCAACTTCTCGCCAGCTGCTTTTCGTGTAGCACAGTTTTTATTTCGATAGCAGCTATATAGACGGTCGTCGGGTTTTTCCGTCGGCGTCGACGTGCCGTTTTGTATATGTATAAAGGTGTATGTATATATATATATATCCTCCTGAGTTCCAGCAATGGGAATTTGTCCAATATATTGGACAATGTAACTCTGCGCACAACTGCTTTCGAAGCGCTTGGTTCCTCCTTGGAAGCACGTTTTTTAGCTGCTACTGGGACCCATGCTGCCATTTAGCAAGTATGGCCAAAGTCGCGGCGTTTCTCGCCTTTCCAGGATCATTGGAAATCGCGCGACTGAGCACGAGCGACTTTTACGGAAGCAGCCTAGGCAGTGGGTCAATTGGAATACGAATTCTCGCATGTGTTAACGCGTACTTAGGCATCAATTTCTGTTCGTAAGAACTTGAAAAAAACACTCAAAAGCACATATTTGTGTGCCCCATACCCTCTGTTCCCGAAACTCCCCCCTAGAGCCTCACTGTTCAATTTGTTGAACAACATGCTGCGGCCAAGTAACATGAAATACAGAAAATCTACGTGACACTTTTCGCCTTTGCACTCAGAAGAAGTGTTTGGCAAGTTTTTAAAAAACATACACGACACTAAATTCACATCTGGAAGCCAGGAGGATATATAAATGTGATTATGCGTCCGGGTAAATACATACGGTCAAGTAGACACGCGTACGAAGCGATTTATTGACGTTTGGGCCGCGGGTCCGACCTTCATTCCGATGAAGGTCCGGTGAAGGCCGGACCCGCTGCCGAAACGTCAATAAATCGCTTCGTACGCGTGTCTACTTGACCGTATGTATATATATATATATATATATATATATATATATATATATATATATATATATATATATATATATATATATACATATATATATATACAAAACCCACCGATAAAAATAGTTCAGACCGAAACTTTTCCGGCATATGGCAGCGCACACCAGGTAAACAACGATCACGCACACGGAGACACGACACAACCGCTGCACTTCAACTGGTTTATATTACGGGACAGAATCGCTTAAATGAAAACGCATGCGTTGTTTTCACATGACGTGTGCCTAGTGCAACGATCAAAACCCAGAGCACCCTATCATGCAGCAGCAATCAATTCGCTTACACAAGAGCATTCCACAGCAAAAGATAGATGGGAATAGGTAACAGTGTCACATGTTAATACCTAAAAACTTTCTTTGTTTCAAAGCTAGTGCAACCGATGGGCAACTGATGCATGTTTTCTTCCTCTCGAAAATTTCTGCCGCCTCTATGATTTCCCGTGCGGCTTTGCTTTTTTCTTTGCTCACCACCTTCGCGTTTTCCAATTACGGTTACGCAGCCGCAGTCCCTGCAGTGTGAGACAAGGTGGCCAGCATCTACCCTTGCACAATGGAATGACGAAATGTACATACAGAAAAATGGAATTTGTATAGGCTCGTGCGTATAGCTCCAATCCTGAGTGACCTGCACCTTTCTGTACGTGACAAGAAACTCTAAGAGTGCATTGACAATCTACATGTTGCCCATGTTTGTAGGTACGTCGATGATTTTTTTAGTGTTTTTACGTTATGACGAAGAGGGTGTTGAGAGTGCCGTTTCTAGTACTCTCGATGTGTTCTCCAAGTGCCTTAAACCCTTGATTGTCACTCATGAGGTCCCCAAGAATAATTTTATTAGGTTTTAGACCTGGGTCTGTACTGCTCTGCTGACCATGTGTGTTGGGGCCATGAACCGAGGGGCAACAAACCAGTTCTTCCTCATCATTTGGCACATTTGAAGCTAGTAAGAAGAGCAATAGCGCGGTAATGTTTCCATCAAGTCCTAGTTATATCAAGCATCCACCAATGTGACACCAGTTTTTTAATTGCGAAGCATTTCTTTGCGTGCTGTAAGCACTTTTGCGTTTCTATCTACGTATCTATCTATCTATCTATGCAGCCGCCTACGTCTGGGTGCTCTCGTAATCGCCTCCTTAACTTGGGGTGTACCAAAGTTTGTATCTGAGGGTAGGAGGGTGTGACGAATATGTCCGGCTGGTCATGACATGAATAACGTGAAAATCCTGTCGTATACGTCGTCAAACCCTTTCCTGCAGACACGTGTGGCACATACCCATATACCACAGGCCGCGGTATGCGGGTATGCGCCACAGGTGTTTGACAGTTTATGTCTACCCAGGAACGGCGAGGACAGACATTAGTCATTTAAAAGCGACAGCGTTAAGAAAAACTGACGTCGGCAGCGTTGACCCGACGAATGCCAATAATAAATTTCAGGGTCCCAGCAGGATTCGAACCCAAGCAATCTGCGTGGCAATCAAGTATTCTACCACAGAGCCACGCCAGCTCTCGGAACTGCTTTGGAAAAAGACCCTATGCATGCTTAATGTTGGTGAAACGTCAAATGTCGTTCCAGTGCTGGCTATCTAAGTTTATAAACATTACATATGTACTCCTATGAGGCAGGCGTGATGTCGGGTTAACGTCAATTATATACTTAAGCGCCATTCACTGTAGTTGGTCCTCAAAGCACTATCCAGGGCTACCATCCTCGCAAGCACAAGTGCTACATATCAGATTACCACTTCTGGTGTAGGTAATACCCAAGTTTCTGTTGGCATCGTTACGCAACTGTAAACAACTGTTTATATGAAACATATGCGACTGTTCAACATATTGCCACGCGCGTTTTGTATTATACTTGTGCTGTATTCGGTTTACGCCCACAAAGACTGTAAGCAATGCTCAGCGCAAACCGCGCCTCGCTTTTCTAGAAGCTTCGCGATTATTGTAGATCGTTGTGTTAAGATTGCGCGCAAGACGCGAACACGCGAGCTTATTCCAGAGCTTTCGCGACAACCAGTGATAAGACTGGAATATTCGATGACACGCGTATAAATGCCGACGCGCTTCACCGTTGGCCAGTTGATCGACGGTCGACGCTCCGTTCGCCGCTATCAGTGCCAGTGCTTATTGCTGTAATCTGACTTTCCGTTTACCGGCCACAAGTTCGGCCTAATAAACAGTTTGATCTTGAACATACCGACTGCTGCTTGGGTCAACGTCACGACCACGTGACATCTGGTGGAGGTGCTTCACGGCCCATGTACCGAACGCCCCCCCCTCAAGCCGTGAACCCAGCCCACGTCGCGAAGAAGACACCGACACCATCAGTGACAGTCGGGCCAGCCGCAGGCTGAAAGGACTCCCCCCCCCGCAGCACGGACTCCTACCGGACAAGCCAAAGGCCACGGTGACGAAGACGACAGGGACAATGACAGCCGCTGTGTCCCCAGCAACGATCGTGATCCAGCCACCGAGAGAGCCACCGACTTTCCATGGATCGCCAAGTGAGGACCCCGAGACCTGGCTGGAGACGTACGAACGCGTCGCGACTATGAACAACTGGGACTCGGACGAAAAACTGCGACGCGCCTACTTCTACCTCGAAGACGCCGCGAGGACGTGGTTCGAGAACCGGGAGTCCATGCTTCGAACGTGGGACCTCTTTCGTGGCGCTTTCTTGGAGACGTTCGCGAGCGTCGTCCGAAGGGAAAGGGCCGCCGCCTTACTGGACACACGAGTGCAGCTCCCGAATGAGAGCGTCACGATCTTTACGGAGGAGATGACGCGGCTTTTCCGGCACACCGACGCTGACATGCCCGAGGAAAAAAGGTTCGGTTCCTCATGAGAGGAGTAAAGGAAGAACTTTTCGCCGGACTTGTGCGCAACCCCCCGAAGACGGTCTCGGAATTCGTTTCGGAGGCCACTACCATCGAGAAAGCGCTGGAACTCCGCAACAGGCAATACAACCGCCGCCTGCCTACGACGAGCTACGCGGATGTTCAAGCGCTGAAAGCCGACGACCTACGCGAAACGATCCGAGCGATCGTTCGAGAGGAACTGCGCAAGCTCTTACCCTCGACCCAGCCTCAAGTGGACTCGATCGCCGGCATTATTCGTGACGAAGTCCAGCAAGCGTTGGGAATTCCCGAACAAACGCAGCCCCAGCCGCAGGCCTTGAGTTACGCTGCTGCAGCCCGACGCTACGCACCCTCTCAACGCCCCCGTCAGGACGCCGCACAGCAGCACTACCGTCGCCAGACGCCACCACCACCACCATCGCCATCTCGCCCGCCTGCAGGCCAGCGGTACACGCCGAGGAAGACCGACATCTGGCGAGCCCCCGACCACCGTCCACTCTGCTACCATTGCGGAGAAGCCGGCCACACGTACCGCCGATGCCAGTACCGACAGATGGGGTCTACGCGGATTCGCCGTCAACGCGCCGCGTCCGCAGCCAGGAGAACGGCCTCGCGACATCGACGACTACCTCTCCGGCACACAGTGGCAAGAACGACGACCTTCCCGCTCGCCGTCACCCGGCCGCTACATGTCACCGCACCGCCGGCAGTACACTGGCCCAAACCGGGGCCGGTCGCCTAACCCGTATCCGGGAAACTAAGGGCAGCAACCGATGGAGGTGCGGTTGCTGTACGACGAAATGCCGAAGATCCTCCGCGGCCGCCGACGACGACAACGCGAGGAAACCAGAACATGACGCCAAGCAGACGAAGCCCTGCCGACGAAACGTCGCGGACCGACGAAGACGTGACGATGCAACAAGGAAGCAGCGCAACAAATCGACGTAGCCGTGATCCGACGCCGCGACCCAACCGCAACGGACGACGACGAACCAGCGACCTCGACGTAATATTCGACGGTCACAACGTCACCCCGCTCTCGTCGACACTGGAGCCGACTATTCCGTCGTCAGTGGGCCTTTCGCGACGAAGCTGAAGAAAGTGAAGACTGCTTGGCAAGGCCCTGAAATCCGTACCGCTGGGGGTCATCTAATAACGCCAGCCGGTGTTTGCACAGCAAGAGTCACCATCAATAACCGGACCTATCCAGCCAGCTTTCTAATCCTACAGCACTGCTCCAGGGAAGTAATACTTGGGATGGACTTCCTAAGTAAACACGGCGCCGTCATCGACCTAAGGTCTCAGTCGATAACACTAACCTCAGAAAAAGCGCTGCCTACCCAGACGACGCCATGGAGCCATGCATTGAACGTGATAGAAGAGCACGTCACCGTTCCGCCTCTCTCCAGCGTCATCATTTCCGTCGGCACTGAAAAACCGGCAGACTTCGAAGGCGTCATCGAGGGTGATCAACACCTGCTTGTAAACCGTCAGATTTGCGTCGCACGAGGCATCGCCGAGTTGCGTGAAGGGAAAGCAACAGTGATGCTTACGAACTTCAGCAACGAATACAAGCACGTGAGCAAAGGCACGACGGTCGCCTACATCGAAGACATCGTGGAAACCAGCGACGCCTTCGCCCTCGCCGAGTTTACCGAACACGCTACGACGAACCAAGCTCGTCAACTAACTTTCGACATCAATCCGAGCCTTCCGACGCATAAACAAGAACAGCTCAAAACCCTGCTCCTGCAATACAAGGATTGCTTTTCGTCGTCGTCCAGAGTTCGACAGACCCCAGTCGCACAACACCGCATCATAACAGAGGAAAGTTCCAGGCCACTACGTCAGAGCCCGTACAGAGTTTCAACGCGGGAACGCGAGGCAATAAAGAAACAAGTCGACGAAATGCTACGCGACGACATCATCCAGCCTTCAAAGAGTCCGTGGGCGTCACCCGTGGTGTTAGTGAAGAAAAAGGACGGAACCCTACGCTTCTGCGTCGATTATCGCCGCCTGAACAAAATAACGAAGAAGGACGTGTACCCTCTCCCACGGATAGACGACACCCTCGATCGACTCCACAATGCGAGGTACTTTTCGTCGATGGACCTCAAGACCGGCTATTGGCAAATTGAAGTCGACGAGAGAGACCGAGAAAAGACCGCGTTTATAACACCAGACGGCCTCTTCGAGTTCAAGGTCATGCCCTTTGGTCTCTGCTCGGCACCCGCGACTTTCCAACGGGTTATGGACACCGTACTGGCAGGATTGAAGTGGCAGACTTGCCTCGTGTACCTGGACGACGTCATTGTGTTTGCTTCAAACTTCGACGAACACCTCCGGCGACTTAACGCAGTACTTCAAGCAATCAAGACCTCCGGCCTCACTTTGAAGCCTGAAAAGTGCCGCTTCGCATACGAGGAGCTCTTGTTCTTGGGTCACGTGATCAGCAAGTCCGAGTACGCCCCGATCCACAAAAGACAGCCGCCATCGCTACATTCCCGCCACCCGCCGACAAGAAGGCCGTCCGTCGATTTCTCGGCCTGTGCGCCTATTACAGGCGGTTCGTCAAAAATTTTGCCCGTATCGCCGAGCCACTCACTAACCTTACCAGAACCGACGTCGAGTTCAAGTGGGAAACACCGCAAGAGGAAGCATTTCAAGAACTAAAACGACGCCTGCAAATGCCTCCGTTACTTGCGCATTTCGACGAACACGGCGAAACAGAAGTGCACACCGACGCAAGCAGCGTGGGACTCGGCGCCGTCCTTGTGCAGAAGACGGACGGACTGGAAAGGGTTATCAGTTATGCTAGCCGGTCGCTATCCAAGGCAGAGGCCAACTATTCAACAACAGAAAAAGAGTGCCTCGCCATCACCTGGGCTACGTCGAAGTTTCGCCCCTACCTCTACGGTAGGCCCTTCAAAGTTGTGAGCGACCACCACGCCTTGTGTTGGCTAGCTAACTTGAAAGACCCTTCAGGTCGTCTCGCAAGATGGAGTCTCAGACTTCAAGAATTCGACGTTACCGTCGTTTACAAGTCCGGACGAAAGCATTCTGACGCCGACTGCTTGTCTCGCGCCCCCCGTCGACCCGCCGCCACAGGACGACCTTAATGATGACTGCTTCTTGGGAACCATAAGCGCCGATGACTTCGCCGAACGACAGCGAGCCGATCCGGAACTCAAGGGCCTTATAGAATACCTCGAGGGCAAGGCCACCATGGCTCCAAAGGTATTCAGACGAGGACTGGAGTCGTTTTTCTTGCGCAACGGCATTCTCCTAAAGAAAAACTTCTCGCCACTCCGGGCCGACTCCCTCCTCGTAATACCTTCAGCGTTACGTCCCGAAGTTCTGGACGCTCTGCATGACGACCCGACGGCTGGACACCTTGGATTTTCCCGTACGCTCGCGAGGATACAACAAAAGTACTACTGGCCTCGCCTCGCTGCCGACGTCACCCACTACGTGAAGACCTGTCGAGATTGTCAACGACGGAAGACACCACCCACTAGGCCAGCCGGACTTCTGCAACCCATCGAGCCACCTCGCCGACCGTTCCAGCAAATCGGCATGGACTTACTGGGGCCGTTCCCGACGTCGAATTCCGGAAACAAATGGATCGTCGTAGCAACGGACTACCTCACCCGCTACGCCGAGACAAAGGCGCTGCCCAAGGGCAGTGCAGCCGAGGTAGCAAAGTTCTTCGTCGAGAACATCGTACTGCGTCATGGCGCCCCAGAGGTCCTCATTACCGACAGAGGTACGGCCTTTACAGCGGACCTAACGCAGGCGATCCTGAGGTACAGCCAAACAAGTCACCGCCGGACCACCGCCTACCACCCGCAGACCAATGGCCTCACCGAGCGTCTAAATAAGACCATCGCCGATATGCTGGCCATGTACGTCGACGTCGAGCACAAGACGTGGGATGCCATCCTTCCGTATGTAACCTTTGCATACAACACGGCGGTACAAGAAACGACGCAAATGACGCCGTATGGATTGGTCTACGGAAGGACCCCGGCAACGACGCTCGACGCCATGTTGCCCAATGTCTCCGACGAGGAAAACGTCGACGTCACCGTGTACCTTCAGCGCGCCGAAGAAGCCAGACAACTCGCCCGTCTGCGCATCCAGAGCCAGCAAAAGACCGACAGCCGTCGCTACAACCTTCGAAGACGCCACATGGAATACCAACCCGGTGACCGTGTATGGGTCTGGACGCCAGTTCGCCGACGGGGACTTAGCGAGAAGCTTCTTCGACGATACTTCGGACCCTACAGGGTACTTCGACGTCTCGGCGCACTCGACTACGAGGTTGTCCCTGACGGCATTACGAACTCTCAGCGGCGCCGTGCGCGACCTGAAGTCGTCCACGTCGTGCGCCTCAAGCCCTATTACGCGCGTTAGTGAACCTGAAGACTGTAATTTTTGCTTTATTATTGTACTCTCGTGCTTGTGCTTATTGTTTATTGTACTTTCTTGCTTTATTATTGTTATTTATTGTTGCATGAACCCCCCCTCCCCCCGTGTTCTGTTTTAAGCATCGGGACGATGCTTTTTCAGAGGGGGGGCATTGCCACGCGCGTTTTGTATTATACTTGTGCTGTATTCGGTTTACGCCCACAAAGACTGTAAGCAATGCTCAGCGCAAACCGCGCCTCACTTTTCTAGAAGCTTCGCGATTATTGTAGATCGTTGTGTTAAGATTGCGCGCAAGACGCGAACACGCGAGCTTATTCCAGAGCTTTCGCGACAACCAGTGATAAGACTGGAATATTCGATGACACGCGTATAAATGCCGACGCGCTTCACCGTTGGCCAGTTGATCGACGGTCGACGCTCCGTTCGCCGCTATCAGTGCCAGTGCTTATTGCTGTAATCTGACTTTCCGTTTACCGGCCACAAGTTCGGCCTAATAAACAGTTTGATCTTGAACATACCGACTGCTGCTTGGGTCAACGTCACGACCACGTGACAATATGTCTGTGCGCACAACATTTATACATATCTCTAACGTCATTTCGTAACGTTTCGCTCAATAAGAAAATTACAACACAGTCACCTTGCCTCCGCATGCTTCGCATAACATAGATTCCCATGGTGCTTGGGATCTGCCACATTTTTTAAATCAGACCCGCCGGCACAGTGATTCAGGGTAACCGATGGCACTATTCTGGCTTCAGTTGCGGAAGCACTGCTCAAGTGTTCCAAGAATGCTCGCGCAGCCGTTGGCAGTGACGGGGCCCGACCCCGCCCAAGTAAGCTAACTGTTATACTATACGTCCACACCGTGTCGCACAACCTTCGTAAACTTGATAGAAAGGTTGGTGTGTATGTGGTGTTCTCTGCGCCGGTGCGGCTGTCCGCACACTGCAAAATAGCAAACTCAGAGAGCAAACCGTCGGAAGCCTGCTCGATTAAGCACAGACACCCCTACGTCACCTGCACAGGGCGTGTCGTCTACTCAATATCACTGACGTGTGACAAGCTGTACGTTGGACAAAGGGGCAGATGCCTCAACACGGGGCTTACAGAGCACAACTACCACTGCTCTAAAAAGGATGCTGGCCACCTTGCCTCACACTGCAGGGACTGCGGCTGCGTACCCGTATTGGAAAACACGAAGGTAGTGAGCAAAGAAAAAAGCAAAGTCGCACGGGAAGTCATAGAGGCGGCAGAAATTTTCGAAAGGAAGAAAACATGCATTAGTTGCCCATCGGTTGCACTAGCTTTGAAAGAAAGAAAGCTTGTAGGTGTTAACACGTGACACTGTTACCTATTCCCGTCTATCTTTTGCTGTGTGATGTTCTTGTGTAAGCGATTTGATTGCTGCTGTATGATAGGGTGCTCTCGGTTTTGATCGCTGCACTAGGTGCACGTCATGTGAAAACAACGCATGCGTTTCTATTTAAGCGATTCTGTCCCGTAATAAAAACCAGTTGAAGTTCAGCGCTTGTGCCGTCCCTCCATGTGCGTGATCGTTGTTTACCTGGTATGCGCTGCCATATGCCGTAATGACTTACCAAATAGCCCGCAAATACGTTTTAAGAAACTTTTCCGAAGTGCGTGACCGGAGATTCCGAAACTGCGACACCTCGCTCCGCGGAGCGACGCGTTTAACCACTCCGCCCCACACCATACATTCTCCAGCATACTAACGGCGATCTATTTACATGGACCATTTACCGCTGGCGCTAAGCAGAGCGCTGAGGTTCTTCAGCGTGGCAGATGATTGTTCACTATCACCCACGAGATGGCGCAAAGAGCGCGCTTCAAATGACGTCAACCCGCTCGTCTTTCGCCGCAGTTGGGATGCTCTCCTCCTCCCTGTACTTTGATGCACAGGGCCTGGTCACCCGTGCTCGCGCCCCCATCTCTCGAGAAAGCATGCTTGTACGGCAAACTTCGCGGTTTCACAGCAACTCAGCGTTGAGCCTATACTTACACCGCCGGAAGGTCGCTTCGCTCGCTGCAACGGCTGTGTTTCCGAAACTATTGAGCTGTTATCCTTTCTTCGTATGGCATTTCAATTTGCTGCTATCGCATTCATTGCTTCACCCTTGCGTCGGAACTGTGAATTTTTAATTGCATCCTCAATCATATCATGTAAGTGTAATACAAAGTGTTACAAGAAGAATAGACTGATTGTAATAATATTTACCTTGATTGGCTGATACAACATTGCCGTAATTGTCTAAAAGCAACAACAGGACGATATAGAA
This sequence comes from Rhipicephalus appendiculatus, assembly GCA_030522465.1. Taxonomy (NCBI): domain Eukaryota; kingdom Metazoa; phylum Arthropoda; class Arachnida; order Ixodida; family Ixodidae; genus Rhipicephalus; species Rhipicephalus appendiculatus. The sequence goes on from JALIZH010030065.1 coordinate 12,071, forward strand.
AGACCGCAGTCGAAGGCTTTGAATAATTATTGTGTGTTCCACTTCTTTGTTTACGTGGTATTAAGTAGTGGGGTGTGCTCGCGTTCGTTTTCATTCAAATATGACCATCCGGCAAAATTTCGGTTCTCGACTTTGTGTAACGCCTGAAAGTGTCATATGCTTCGAACCACTGTGGTTTTAGGTGCATATAAACCAGCCACGGCCGTTGATCACGCCTTCGTAATTTAGTAAATGAGGCATCTATGGTGACTCCGAAGCACCTGTCGGTACATGTCAGTTCGTGGTACAAACGGAAATTAACAAAATTGATTATTCTGCGGCACGACACTCTAGCAGACAAAATGCAGGGAGCAAGACCTGGCATCTTGTACACCAGTGTTCCTGGTATTCTTTGGTACTCGGAAGAAAAATGGTGCAACGTCTTCTTGAACACAAGGGATGACCGATGACACTAGGTAATATTGCACAAAGTGTTTGTGGCAGTGAATGTGGTATCTCAATACACTTTCAAAAACTGTCAACTTTAGGAGATCTTCCTATTTTTTCAGAGTTTGTCACAAAAATAAAAGATATTTATGTGTAAAAGAGACAGAGCACATGCTGCGGCGCGTTCAGTAGGTAGAAAGGCATGCGCAAGAGGAAATTCAAAAGAAACAGGCCGTTATAAAGTAAAAAAGTAATAGTAATATAAATAAATCTAAAAATGCCTGTTTTCTGACCTCTTGTTTAGAGCGCAAGTTTGTCAGTTTTGTTTCTAAACTTCGGTTTGCCAAGACAATATAGTTTATTTTATACTCCTTATCGATGTCAATTGACATAAGAGCACGAAAGTAGAGAAAAGCATAATAACTTATTGTTTAGAAGCCTTAAAAAACGGTATATCTTGTTACCGCATAATCTGCATTTTCAGCTTTCTCTTAGTTTACATATTTTCCCGATGAAACGAAGGAGCGCGCTGAAACAAAAGTTCGTTCCCAGCGTGTGGGAGAATATCACCTGTGTCATGTGAAAATTTCGTTGCAATAAAAAGAAATCGTCACAGCCCCTCTCTGAGTGAATTATCCTTACACACCTTGCACTAATTTCTTCCCGCTGTTTCCTTGTACAATGAAAAGGAAGTATTGTGCCTTTTGGCGTGGATGAAAATGACGCTTACGAGCCTTACATCCGCTCGCAACAAAAACGAAAGCACACAGTAGTATCGGTCAAATGAGGTAGTTTTGCACCGATAGCGCTCAATATTTATTATATCTACAACATTAGTAATGCGTCATGGAGCGTGAAGTTCTCACGTCAGTGTGCACGTGCAGAGGTTATGACACTTCGCGGCTTGCGAACATATCGAAATAGGAGGATAATATGGACAAAAAAAAATTACACCATCTCCCGCTAAAGGGAACCATGTGAAGATGTGAAGCAGCGGGCGCTAACGCTTACACTGGCGGCGGCGTTGACGCTGGCGCTATTCGCAGCGTTGCGCAGGAGAGAAAACTGGGGAGGCGCAAAGCAGGCAGTGATGGAGCAGTGTTTCCTACTGGAACATGCCAATCGCTGCTAATGGGCAATGAGAGACAGAAGACTCCGACTGGACACAGAGACCCGCACTCCGCTTTTAGTTAACGCGCACGCTGCGAATTTTTATTGTTCAACAACGCACAGGAGAAATCTCCCACCGGCACCACCTTGGAGGTCAAGATCCATTGCCATATATACGGGATGGCCAGTGAACGGTTGTGCAGCGCGAGCAGACGGTTTTTTCAACCAAGAAACTCGCTAGCAGACGCTGCCTGCGTCGGCGTCGCGAGGCGAGAGAGGGGGGAGCATAGGAGAGGAGAGAGAGGGGGGTGACACGCATGCGCAGTGGGAGTGTGAACGTCGTGGGCAGGGATGCGTAGAGGAGAGAGGGGGGAGCGTAGGAGAAGAGAGAGAGGGGGGACGCGCATGTGCAGGGGGGAGTTAGACGCCGCAGGCAGGGATGGAGAGAGGGGGGGGAGTGGTAAGAGGGGAGAGAGGAAGGGGAGGCGCATGCGCAGTGAGGGTGTGGTTGCCTCGGGGAGGGATGCCTAGAGGAGAGAGAGGGGGAGAGGAGGTTTTTTATTTTTATATTTTTAACTGTTTGCGCATGCGCAGTAAGGGTGGGCACGCGGCACACCACCACCACCACCACCACCGGATTAAGCTTCGCCATAAGATGCTTCACATCTAAAAAATACGTGTATGAGCAGTTTCTGCAGCAACATGGCAGACGTTGCTTCGTCGACAACTACGCAATCGTACTTGAAGAGAGTAATTGAACATTCTCACCAGTCCTGTGTACAGTGTCGCACTCGGTCCGACTGCAATGTTGCACCATACAAGCGGTAGACCAAATACTGTAAATAAACAAGGGTTGCCATAATTAAGTGCCTTATATATGTAGTAATGACATTTTGTTTAGACAAAGGGTGAGGCAATCCTTTACGGTAAAAGCGGCAAAAGCAGAGTGCTCTTTGCTTATTGTGCAAAGTTAAGCGTGGAGAGATACCACCGTAAATAATGATCGTTATATATTTTTACCGAACAAACGCTTATTATAGCACTGTGAAATGTAATACACAACCCACAATATACAAAAAGACAAATTTGATAGGCAAGGCAAGGCAACGTTGAGAAAGAGACAATGAAATAGAACGAAAATAATGGACTGTCGATATGGGCAGTTCATTCTCCATGTTCGGGATGTTTATTACGTTTTTTTTATGTTGATCTATACGAGAGCGACTACTACAAGAGGGCGATGCAGACACATGTGCAAATATGCGTGGGGTAATTCTGCTATATAGATTGATAGAAATCTTTGACGATCTAGTAAAGTCGCATGAAAACAGCCCATACGTCCTTATTCTAGGCATGCAAGTTGAAGTAAGTCAAAATGCGTTTTCTCTAGCTTCCACAATTACAAAAGTAGTTCCTGAATGTAGATAGGAATTTGTGTTAGATTGGTTGTATTTGATTAGTATTAGGCATGCCTGCTCCACCTCAAACTACCGATGCACACTCCAGAAACCACGCCATAGTACTCGATAATGAAAATTCAACCAGCTCCGCTATGCGGACACCAATGAAACAGCGAAGCTGGTGGCGTTCCCTTCATCAGGCTAACGCATTTCAGTGTTTTGCAAGTCTTTCAGATATGTTGTACCACTGCTCTTTATTAAACACTCTTTGTTAAGCTTTGGGGTGTAGTATAGCCACCACCTTTATAACCGGAAAGTATCGCGTGACATTGGTGTGACTATGGTAACGCACTTGCCATTTGTTGGGCAAATTGTTTCCTTGTTCCCTTTTAGTGGAAGTTGTGTGTAGTGGATTTACCTCAATTCGGTGGCACATATGCGTTTATGATGATGATGGTTTTCTGACAGGCCACACAGATTTCTGTGGCACATACCCGTTTTTTTCGGCTAACTGTTGGCTTCGTTTTCAGTGGACCAGTGGTGAGTTGTGGGATTAACCCAATGTCTGTGGCGCATACCTGTTTATGATGCCCACAAGCGTTACCACGGATAGCGGACATGAAAGGCTAGACCAAGAACAGCTTCGCTGTTAAACGTCATTTTGACCACAAGGGTGAAGCAGTGAATGCGATAGCAACAAATATGAAAGTTGAATTGAATTAACTTTATTCAAGTGAACAAAGTTACACTTAGGAAAGAGGACTAAATGCATTGGCGCCTGACAAGGTCCTCCCACCTGAAACAACTACAGTTTGCACACAAGCATTGCCCACAAAAACGGAAGTGACTGAAAACTTACACAAAAAAGTAAAAGTCTACGTACAACTTTGAATACTTATAGAAAGATAAAATAACATTTCGCGGGTAAATATCAAATTGCAAACGTATCATTGTTGTCAACGGAAATCATTAAACACAAATAGCAAGCAATATGCACTGGAATTAACACAAAGAAACTATGAAAGAAGTAGTAGCCTTATTTCGCGCTTTATTATTTTTCCTGAATTGTGATTTCTTGTTATTTTTTCTGTACCTTTGTTGTTGCTCAAGAGTGTCGTAATCTGGTAGTGCAGCGTTTGTGAACCATAGTTCATCCTGGTCCTGTTATTCCTATAGCTAACATGTCAAAATGTATAAGGCAGATGTTTTTGAGGGAGATGTTAAGAGAAGTAAGGCTAGCAGCTAGCTCCTTTAGTATCTGGTCTAGCGTAACTCCACAAAACGCTGACATAAGGAAATGCGGCCGCTGCACAGAGCCAAGCGACCTTCGTACTGCTTAATGCATCAACGCAAACAGCAGGGTGAGCACAGTACGTTCAAAAGTATGAACCGTCTGCTGATCTCTGTCAAGATAGCGCGCGCCACCGTGCCCGATCGATCAAAGTTGTTGCAGTGGCACGCAGCACAGCCTCTAAGGAAGGAAATAAAGACAGGCGACAGGATGAGCAGTAATGAGAGCTCATCCGGTCTGCTGTCTTTTTCTTTCCTTGCTTAAGTCCCTTTCCTTCATGCTCATACTGAGTTGGCCAAAAGCAATACAGTAAGATCACTAGATGCATAAGCAACATACAAAATTAGCTTCTTGAAGCCAAATGTGGGCTCGAGGGAAAGTGCGAGTGGCGTCATGAAAGTTTTAAGCAAAGTGGTATTTCTTGAATATGCTTTCATAGATTCACCGCCCCAAAATAAGAAAGACAGATATCTAATTGGTCAGCAAAAAATAATCACGTATAGCCAAGATACTTACCGGTGACGAGGCTGAGACTGGCCGCGAAAATTGACAGAGCACCCATGCTTATCTGAAATTTGCAGAACTCGCATCACACAGGTATCTGGCGCAAGTAGAGTTACTTTGGTAGAATCGATAGAACGTTTATATAAAAGTATCAGGTCTTTCATTCTCTAAAGACAAACGCTTCTTTACAGCAAGACATTAACAAGTTAATCGCACAAATCATAATTTTCATGCAGCGGTTTTCATGGTAGCGTGACTGGAAGTTTTCTTGCTTTCAATGCAAATGAATGCGCTTTGGTGAATTCAGAATTTGCCATATTACTCAGGGAAGGTGAATTTTGGAGTTTATAGTGTAATATTTCCTACTTTAAATATAGTCGTTATGAGAATTTTGCACCTAGAGTGCCTTATTTCATGAGACTTTCATGCGTGCCCGCTGTCATGTATACTCTACATACGAGACCTTTATTACAGTGGCATAGCCAGATTTTTTTTTATTATTGCGGGGAAAGGGGTTTAATTATACTTTATGTATGTTCGTGAGTCCGTTTATTACATACACAAGCAAAATCGAAAAATTTCGGGACGGTTTGAACTCCGCTTCCCTCCTCCCCCCTGTCTACACCCTTGCTTAATCAGAGCCATGTGTCTGTCACTGTCAAAGGAAAGCGCGAAGTATTTTTTCAGAAGAAACTTCATGGTTGCCATGTACACATATGCCCACAGAAGGGTGGCGTCTTTTTTGAATATAACATGTAACACTCTTTAATTCAATGCGCCACGCTCGCTTAAAGCATTTGCGGGCCATGCGGCACGTTAGCGATTGGTCGCCTTGACTGGCTTTGCTCCTTCATAACGCAGCTCGCCGTGCTTTCCTGGCAACCACTCCCCAGTTCGGGTGGAAACGCAGTCCGTCGGTTTCCAAGAACACACCGGCGTTCTGCTCACTGGACTCGCATGCAGGCTGATCAGCGACTACAAGCCGCGCCAGAACGACTACATGCTGGAAGAAGCCGCCAGCACAGAACCGACTGAAGAGCAAAGTAATCTTTGGCTATCCTACACCCCCCCCCCCCCCCCCCAAAGATCGGTCACCTACAACCAGCACACTACCGTACCTCACTGGTAAAGTTTATGAAGCTCACCAAGACCCTCGCGGTGATAAGTGGGCCCGACGGCACGTTAGCAATGGGCCGCCCTTTGGTGTAGACAAGGGGGGAGCCTTGGGAAGGGGGGGGGTCAGTCCCCCCTCCAAAGTATTGCAATTATTTGCAATACTTTGCACGCACACTTGCAATTAATTTGCACGCACACATGCAAACGCACGCACGAACATACATAAAGTGGTTCAACACCCCTCCCCCTTCCCGAAAAAAATAAATTCATGACTACGCCCTTTGTGGTGCTCTGTTTCTTCCTAACGCAGGTTAAGACCGTCATTGCCTTTATCATAGTGCATTGTTCGTGCTGCCGAGCTCACGGCTATCGTATCATATAATATAGGCGATGCGCAAAGCGCCGACGACGCCATCTGCCGCCACGGCTCGGAAGCGCTCGCGGGTCCGGGCGAGCAGTCTTCCCGCGAGTGTGTACGCGAGTGCACGGATGGATGTGTTTTTATCGTGATTTAATGACTCTGTCGGGCTTCAGCGATGCCGAAAAATAACCTGCTGCGTTGCCGGCTGCTCAAACGCATACAAAAATCGCCAGGAACGCACTTCTACAGGTTTCCGGTGCTATTTCATGAGCGATAGCGACGGCGGTGGTTGATTGCGGCTGTCCGAAAAAGGTACGCAATCGCGCTTTGTTTGCGGCAGTGTTAGAACGGTTACCGTGTTTTTATTTCTCCATTTATGTCGCTACGTCTTCAGCGAACGCTGCTACGTTTACACTTGGTCGCCTCGCCGGCATTGTAGACGCTACAATAACATGAGGTTGTTATTACTGATAAGACGCGATGCCTAGGCTCTCTTGAAAAACGAATGGCGCGAAGCGCAATGCCAGAGAATGTGGGGAAGGTGACGGCTCCTTTACAAAAGCGCCCTGAAATCACACGTATGCTGCCCGAAATCGGCTGCATTCTACCTATTGATGGCACTGGAATGTGATCACCAGTGCAGAATGTTCGCTGTGCGCTCACCTCAACTATATGCATATTGGATGTAAAACATGGCCCCTGTGCGCATTGAAGGCTTTTGACAGGACATTCAACCGATTCAACCTCCTTTTGAATGCCTCGTAACATGACTTCATGCTAATAGGAAACCCTTGATGTACCCCACTAATGCTCATTCGCTTTACAGAAGCTGAGTTATGAGTGGGGCCATAGGCGTGCGCACGGAAAGGGGGGGGGGGGCTTTCTTATTCGCCTAAGAGGGGGGGGCGCAAAATCTGCCCCATGCATTGAGTTGGTGGGGCCTGGGGCGCTGCGATGATCCTTTGCCCCCCCCCCCCCCCCCCTTGATGGGGAACCCTGCGCACGCCTGAGTGGAGCCGATTATGAAACTGACGTGTTTTCTTTTCTTTATTCTTGCTGGTGGTGCTAGCTACTGGTTGCTATGTTTTCTTTAGCATGTAATTGGTGAGTATATGTTGGTTCGTAACTAATCACGTGAAAGTCACGTAACTAATCACGTGAAACGTTCTCGCAAGAATCACGTAATTAGCGTATCTACTCACGTGCCATGTTCCCGCCAAAACCACGTATTATCACGTAGAACCTAACGCCATTTTTTCAACACTTGGTAATAGCTTGCAAAAAACCTAGCAAATACGTTACCAAGATGGTATAACAAGCTAGGTGACCACCAGCTCCGCAGTGACTCAGTCTCGCGTCACTAGCGCAAGCTGCCGAGATATTTTTTCACAAGTTTATCGTGCTGGTTTCAAAGTTTTACCAACGCTGGCCCCTTCGCGTGGCCGCACCCGTGAAATCCATGCGCCGGTGCGACAGCGCTCCCTCAACATCTACTATATAAACACATGACACGTAAACGAAGCTACTGTGTCGAGAAAAAAACGCCGGTTCACGCGTTGGTTCGCTATTATAAACTGCGGCTCCATTGCGCACACTATCACCGCAAAAGTAATCGTTTGGGACGCGCACAAGTGGCAAATCGCACGCGCGCACTTCCGTCATGCTTGCACTGAAAGGAGGCGTCTGCTACGCGACCCGCGCACGTTTCCGACGGCCGCCGCTACGCGGCTTTCAGTGGCGCCCCTATAACCGCTGCGCATCGCGTGTATGAATGTGCATTCGACATACATACCAACGAAAGTGCTCTTCTCAGCGCGTGGTTCTGAAAATAATTCCGGCAGTACTCTGCGCCGGGAGACTTGCTTAAAATGATTAAAATAGTACAAAGGCGGCATTCAGCTATGATCTAGCAAATGAGTTCTACCATTAAAATTCTTTCCGAAAATGAAAAAAAGCTTAATGATCTTCATAGCAGGTTGGAGAAGATTGAATCATACCTCAAGTATTTTCATAGCATTAACTTGCAACTTGAAAACACGCAGGCGGATTTTTTTAGGAAAAACTGGTTTTAAATTAAAATCCTGTGACAGCCAGGCTCCTTTAGTTTTCGCACACAAACTCTACGTCGCGGAGGAAACACTTTGAGTAGCTGAAGAGACATCCAAGTGTCTAATCTACAAACTTATAATTACTGACTTCAGGGCACTTATTTATATTGGAAAGTTGCAGAGCGCCAGACATTGCGGCGCCCCCGTTTTTTACAAAACGCAGAGGTTTCACGCAGTCAAGAGATATTCATAATCGAATTCTAATGGAGATATTGGAACTGACCACACCTGGCGTGTGGGAAACGCGGCCGCTCCGTTACGATATATGGAAACTATTTGTGACAATGTAGTGACGAAACTACAATGAAGCGCGTCGCCACCGTGTCTTGTCGTGGAAAGCTGCAACTCCTTACGAAAAAGCCTATTACGCCGCCATGAATAACGATCTAACAGTTTTTACAGCAATTTTTATTCTATTTACGACCAGGGATCTAGGGAATGAAATTGGTCTCTATTCAAACTCCGGATGCAGCACCTGATAAAATTTTGCATTCCCACAACAACTGCGAGTGAAAGATGTCTCCTTATTTAATTTAATCTCACAATAAAGCACAGAAACAAGAATTAAAACGACTGTTTCGGTCCGCTAGGCAATCAAACTCGCAGGTAGCTTGGGACAAGTACAGAGGTACAGTCACGGAACACATGGCGTTATCAGCAAGAGATAAACGAGCCTTTTCTTTTAACCACCATACCTAACATGCTGCGAGACAACCCAAGCCGCTCTTTGAAGTTATGAATCCGGACGACAAAAGTACGCATTGCCTTTGCGATACTTTTTGATCGCCAATTGCCGATTGCGGTGTTCCTTCTTGATTTTGTTCGGTCATTACTAAAGAACCCAGCAACGAACTCCCAAATTTACCCTATTTTGATTTTCCGCTAATGCCTAAGATTGGGTTAACTGAAGGCCATATGATTAACTTTATTGAAGAACTAAAAAATTCTTTCTCATTCGGTATAGACGGCATGCCGAAATTTTCAAGACTACTAAAATATGTGCTTTCCAAACACTCTATCGTTTTTCGGCAATCACATAATGCAGGTGAAATACCATTACACTGGACAGTTGGGAAGGTCACTCCAGTCTTTATGAAAGGTGATCACCCGAGGGCAGCGGACGGTCTTACTCACTATAGTGTTTGCTCTAAGATAATAGACCCGTCACCTTTTATCATACTGAGGACATTTCATTGTATGTCAAGCTTTTCCATTCAAACTAGCCTGGATTTCTTCTAGATCACTCATGCGAGACCCAGCTAACGTTATTACTGCATGCAGTCCACCTCCATCTAAACCATATAAAATTACGTTTGCTACGCTGTTTGAGATTTTCTTAAAGCATTCGATAATGTACTCCCCCTCTCGTCTCCTACTACAGGCCTCACGCCTAAACTTTCAAGAGTATATTTTTTAGCTGGATTAATTAATTCCTAACAAACCGCACACAATTTATGCATGTTAGCAACTTGGAGTGGACGAATATTCGAAAATATTGAATAACTAATCGAATAGCGTTGTATTCGATTGGGTACCCGAATATAATAGTGAATATTCGAACTATAGAATATTTTTCGAATATTTGCCGAATGATAACTGCACCGATGAAACAGCCTCAAAGGAACGAAACGTTGGAACAGAAAGGCGTGACGTTTCTAGTTTTAGTCGTAGAATTACCAAGATGCATTCAGCCAAAGAAAGGTTTTACGGTATTATCTACGCGGTATCATTAAAGAGCTAGTTTCGCAGAAATGCGTCGGCGTCGGTGTCGGTGTCGATGGTTGCGAGCGAAAAATAATCTTGTCATTGGCCAAAAATTCGAGAAAGATGCAAATACAATAAATAATAAAAATTGTCGGCTCGAAGTGAGAATCGAACCGAGGCCGTCTACGGGGCAAGCAGGTGTGCTACCACAGAGCCACATCATTGCTCGAAACTGCTTTGGAAAAAAAAGACTATATGAATGCCATGTAGCAGAAGGAAACAAAAAAAATAAAAAAAAAACGCCTGGTACGCGCGGAACGCGCAGCACAGCCACAGCGTAAGCTGGAAAAGCGGCCTTATTACTAAATGCGAAGCATTTCTTCGCGTACTGCAAGCGCTTTGGCGTTTCTGTCTATCTATCTATCTATCTATCTATCTATCTATCTATCTATCTATCTATCTATCTATCTATCTATCTATCTATCTATCTATCTATCTATCTATCTATCTATCTATCTATCTATCGAGCCGCCTACGTCTGGGTGCTCTCGGGATCGCCTCCCTTAACTTGAGGTCGACCCAAAGTTCGTATGGGAGGGCAAGAGGTTTTGACAAATGTGCCTGGTTGGTCGTGACTTGAGTAACGTGGAAATCCCGTCGCTTACGTCGTCAGACTCATTTCTCCTGACACGTGTGGCTCATACCCGCGTACCACGGGCCGCGGTATGCGGTTATGCGCCACAGGAGTTTGACATCCAGGAACTGGCAAGGACACATTGGTAATTTAAATGCGAGAGCGTTAGGAAAAACTGGCAACGGCAGCGTTGACCCGACGAATGCAAAGAATAGAAATCAGAGTCCCAGCAGGAATCGAACCCAAGCAATCTGCGTGGCAGTCAAGTATTTACCACACAGCCACATCAGGTCTCGAAACTGTCTTGGAAAAAGACCCTATGCAGGAGTAATGTTGGTGAAATGTCAATTCGGTTTTCAGTGCTGGCTATCGAATATTCAAAACATTTCATATGTTCTCCTGTGATGAAGGAGTCATGTCGGGTTAACGTCAATCGACGTATACTTAAGCGCCATCCACTGTAGCTGGTTTACGTAGCACTACGCAGGGCTACCATTCTTGCAAGCACGAGCGCTACATATCAGCTTACCGCTTCTGGTGTTGGTAATACCCATGTTTCTGTTGGTATCGTTACGCAACTGTAAACAACTGTATATGAAACATATACGACTGTTGAACAAATGTCTGTGCTTACAATATTTGTACATATCTTTAGCGTCATTTCTTAACGTTTCACTTAATAAAAAAAATTACAAGGGTGGCACTTCTCCGGATCTTTAAATAAAGTTCTTCGTACCGTGCCGTACAACCCAGTCACTTTACCTACGCATGCTTCGCATAACATCGATTCCCATGGTACTTGGGGGATCTGCCTAATTTTTTTTTCATTTATATATGAAAAATATGGGGAAGTTAGGCTACGTAAGAGCCGGCTATCCCAACATCATGGTAGATACACACAAAGATAAGAAAATAAAAACAGTAAAAAGAAGAAAAAATAATCACAAGCACTATGTACATATACATATACGGCCTTTCAAGATCTTTTTTTAAACATTCTTGGGGCAACTACTACAAGCACACTTGCGTGGTACCCACTATGCCATAAATCATCATAATTTTTGTGTAGTGGGGAAGCGTTCACTATGCCATTATTCATGATTCTTCGGAAAAGCGTATTCATGATTCTTCGGAAAAAGCCTGTCCAACCATTACAACTGCGCAAATGCACGTGGGACCTTACGGTCGAGTCGTGGGTACTTCGCCAATTAGCAAAAGGAAGTACTATGGCGTAGCGGGCACTTAGCAACTGTACGTCCAGTAGACATTCTAGGATAGTGTGAAATGGCCAGTGTTACGCGCACAGACGTTTCTGTCCTTGCGGCATGGTTGAAGGCAATGCACACGGGGCCCGATTCGTTATCGCGTCCTACCCTTGAAGGCGAAGCTCAAGCGTCTTCGAAGTTTTTATTGCGATAGCAATTATATGACACTCTCGGCTGGTTTTTCGCCGTCGGCGTCGCCGTTGGCGCCGCCGTCATGCCCTGTATATGTATCTATATATTTATAAAAGCCACAAAAGAAAAA
>JALIZH010030067.1:0-10783 GCA_030522465.1 Rhipicephalus appendiculatus
TCTCGCGTGCGCTGCTACTCCAGCATTTCAAAATACGCTTCCGGGCCCTCTCCTGTTCTCTCCTCTTCCGCTCCACAAAACAAACCCGCGACAGCAGTAGCCCCTTCCAAATTTTAGTGTTTTTTCGCATGACACCGGAGTACTATGGCGAAAGTAATGGAAGAAGCGCTTTGACGCGAATCGCGATAGATCAAAGCCACAAAATTTCAGAACCACGGTCCTATGTTATGATTTTGTTATCGCGGAGCTGTTGGGGATGTTTTTGGTAGATTTTCGGCCGGGCCCTGCACAAGTGCGACCTCAACAGTCGCTTTTTTGACGTTGTGAGGCCTGACTCTTTCGCCAAGACCGTCCTCGCCTTCTTTCGTTCCTCGTCCACATTAAATGGGATGTTTGATGCGCGAGGCAGGCACGTGTAAACGCAGTAAAACGACATCAGCCCGCGTCGACGCACTAGAAAAAAAATTCCCCCATCTCCCGCTAAAGGGAACCATGTGTGGATGCGAAGAAGCGTGGAGATAATTAATTAGCTTGAGCGGGAGGAACGTCGCCGCTCTCATTTCACGGCAGTGGTCCGGGCGCTCATCGCGGCGCTGCACAGGAGAGAGAATGAGGCATGCGCGCTCCGTCATTTTCATGCCGCGGAACTACCGTGGCGCCCCCAGCGGAGTATGCAGCTGTCACACCGCCTGTCGTGAGCGCCGCTCCGTAGAGGATTACTAGAGGAAAGGACGGAAAGGCACCGTAGGAGAGGAGAGAGAGGGGGGGAGACGTGCATGCGCTGTGGAGATGTGGGACGCGGGAGCCGCTCCGTAGAGTAGAGGATTCCTAGCGAAGAGTGGCGGAGAGGACGCGCATGCGCTGTGGGGACGCGGGAGCCGCTCCGTAGAGTAGATGATTCCTAGAGGAGAGAAAGGGGGTGAGCGTAGGAGAGAGAGCGGGAGGGGACGCGCATGCGCTGTGGTGGTGTGGGACGCGGGAAGGAGGGACGGACTAAGCCCCCTCCAAACACATGCAAGCAAGATTAAGGAATGGGGTCAACCTGGGCGACAGACAGCACCTGCCTAGCCATTGCTAAGCAGCCTTTCTGTGCTTTCGGCCATGACTCAAGGAATGGGGTCAACCTGGGCGACAGACACCACCTGCCTAGCCATTGCTAAGCAGCCTCTCTCTGCTCTCGGCCATGACTCTTATGACTATGGTAGGGTTGACGGCCTTTATATTACTACAGTATTCTGGTTGGCATAATGGGTGCTTCCCTACTTCATGAAAGTGGCCGGACGCGGGACGGGGGGACGCGGGACGCGGGAGGGACGGACATAGCCCCGAGCATAAGATGCTTCGCATCTAAAAAACTTGCCCATCTCCCGCTAAAGGGAACCATGTGTGGATGCGAAGCAGCGGGCAGATGGTTAGCTTGAGCGGGAGAAACGTCGCCCCTCTCGTTTCGCGGCAGCGGCCCGGGCGCTCATCGCGGCGCGCTCCGTCATTTTTACACCGCGGAACTACCGTGGTCCCCCAGCGGAGTATGCAGCTGCCGCACCACCTGTCGTGCGCGCCGCTCCGTAGAGGATTCCTAGAGGAGAGAACGGGGGGGGAACCGTAGGAGAGTAGAGAGAGAGAGAGGGGGACGCGCATGCGCTGTGGGTGTGTGGGACGCGGGAGCCGCTCCGTAGAGTAGAGGATTCCTAGAGTAGAGAAAGCGGGTGAGCGTAGGAGAGAGGGGGGGAGAGGGACGCGCATGCGCTGTGGGGATGTCGGACGCGGGCGCCGCTCCGTAGAGTAGAGAATTCCTACAGCAGAGAAAGGGGCTGAGCGTAGGAGAGAGGGGGGAGAGGACGCGCATGCGCTGTGGGACGCGGGCGCCGCTCCGTAGTGTAGAGGATTCTTAGAGGAGAGAAAGGGGGTGAGCTTAGGAGAGGAGAGAGAGGGGGGGAGGAGACGCGCATGTGCTGTGGGGGGTGTAGGATGCGGGACGCGGGCGCCGCTCCGTAGAGTAGAGTATTCCTAGATGAGAGAAAGGGGTGAGCGTAGGAGAGAGAGAGGGGGGAGGAGACGCGCATGCGCTGTGGTGGTGTGGGACGCGGGAAGGGAGGGACGGGTGCCTATTCACAGCAGCGTTCTAAGTGCGCGCCGGAACGATGGGAGCTTGTGAACGAGTGGTGCGGACGACTGCACAGCGTAAACAAATTTTCACATGTGAAGCTAAAGTGGTTGCTTGGGCGTGTTGGTGCGACATATTGGAGGGGAAACGGCGCGAAAGACGAAATTTTTTTCTTTGTCTTTCGCGCTGTTTCCCTTCAGTATCACATGTGAAGCCAATCACTGAGGATATCGCGGCCAAAAGTCGGCATGTTTTACGGCGCTTGCGGCGTACGCGACCAAACTACGCGAGATGTCCGTGCCTTCGTTTCGGAGGTGAAGTTGTGAAGGGCTTGACAGTTCTCCTACGTGTTTTTTGACGTGCAGAAATGACATAATCTAGTTTCAAATAAATATGCACTCGCTTTTGAGCGAGGATAACGGTGAAAGTTTTAACGAAAAAGCCGGCAGATCCCACGTACTGTGGGAATCGATGTAATGCGAAGCAGCCAGCAAGGAGCAAATCATGCTGTACATAATATGCATGTCATGATTTACATGTTAGGACTTGTCATTTATGTTCGTCATACAGTCACGTCACGCAATACCAATTTTGGTGTATATCAAGCTAGCGAAGCGGCCGTGAGCGCGGCATGCCGGTCATGTCGCACATGACATGTCATGATTTCCATATTACCACTTGTCATTTATGCTCGTCATAAAAACACGTCGCTCAGAAAAGGACACTTTGTACATTCCAAAGTGTGTACGACGAAAGCTTGAGGCCATTCGACTGACTATGCCATGTCTTTTTTCTTTTACACTCTCAGTGGGATGGCACACAAACGACATGTGTGCGTTTTTTCTTTTTTAATTTTTTACCTCGAATCGCAGCGGGACGCGAGACTAATCTGCCTCCGTTTTGCATGCGTTCGTATTCTCGCGCTTTGCGCATCCTAAAGACACCATCCTCGTTCCAGCGCTTAAACTGCCGGACACTTTATAAATTCTAAAGTGTGTTCCTCGAACGCCTGTGCGCATTGAGAAGTGGTTGGTCAGAATGGAACGTGATGCGCGCGTCTCCCTCCTTGCACGATTAGACACGCTGGACACAGCAATGCCACGCAACCAAAGCGCGAGCGCTGTAGAGTCCAACGCGACCGGCGTCCGTTTACGCACCCCGGCGGCCACCTGGCACCGTGCCAGGGGCACAGCCGGAGGGACGGACGGATCTGAGCATGAGACATTAAAGGCTTCGCCTTTAAAATTTGGTGTATATCAAGCTAGCAAAACGGCCGCAAGAATGTCATGAGCGCGGCATGTAAGTCATGTTGCACATGACATGTCATGATTTCCATATTACCACTTGTCATTTATACTCGTCATACAATCACGTCGCTCAATACTTAATTTGGTGTATATCAATCTTGCGAAACGGCCACGAGGGTGTCATGAGCGTGGCATGCAAGTCATGTTGCACATGATATATCATGATTTTCATATTACCACTTGTAATTCATGCTCGTCATACAACCACGTCACTCAATACCAAATTTGGTGTATATCAAGCCAGCGAAACGGTCACGAGAGTGTCATGAGCGTGGCATGCAAGTCATGTTGCACATGACATGTCATGATTCCCATATTACTTGTCATTTATGCTCGTCATACAATCACGTCACTCAATACAAAATTTGGTGTATATCAACCTAGCGAAACGGCCGTGAGTGCGCCATGAGCGTGGCATGTAAATTATGTTGTACATGACATGCAGGTCATAATTTTCATATTACCACCTGTCATTTGTGTTGGTCATGCAGAAATGTCTCATCGTACCAATTTTTGGATATATCAAGTTAAGAAAACGGCCTCAGGAGCACTTTGGCCATGGCGTGTAAATCATACTTTTCATGACAAGTTAGTCATGATTTTCATGTTATGACCAGTCATTCATGTTCGTCATACAGTCATGTTACGCCATACCAATTTTGGTATAAATCCCATTAACGATACGGCCAGGAGAGCACAAAGTCGTAGGCGGCTAGATAGATAGATAGATAGATAGATAGATAGATAGATAGATAGATAGATAGATAGATAGATAGATAGATAGATAGATAGATAGATAGATAGATAGATAGATAGATAGATAGATAGATAGATAGATAGATACGCTCAAAGTCGCCGACGTTCGCTGAGAAATGCTTCGCATTTAAAACCTACTGTAACGGCGTTAGTGTGTGTTTTAGCCACCTACCCTAACCAAGTTGCACCATTGGTCTTTGCCGCGTTTCAGATATTCGTCCAGTCGAATTATTTGAAACCTCGAATACCAGCTATTCGAAAGTCGAATCGAATTATTCGATTAGGTATTATTCGATTCGAATTCGAATATTCCTACACCCCTAATTAAATGGATATATGCGAAAATCTCTACGACGAGATATATCTGTATGACGAATATGTATGACAGGTGGTAACATGAAAATCATGACGTGAATGTCATGTACAGCATGATTCATTTTATTTATTTTATTTATTTATTTCAAGGTACCTTACAGGCCCCATGGGGGGGCATTGAGTAAGGGGGGCAATACAAAAAAATATGTGTACATATACATATCAAATGAAAAAAATACAAAAGAAACAATTGCAAAATAATAAGTTAAACAGAAAAGCATTACAGTTCAACATGTACAAAAGATACACGCAAGGTAACAGAGAACGAAACGGTGCGTTTCTTGCGCACAAGAGACGGAGCGGCTACAAGGCACAATCTTCGCGTACACTCTTAAAAACGAATTCATATAAAAAATATGTTGGCAACGCAGCTAGAAAAAAATACAGAAATGAACAATACTACCAGGCAAGATAAAAAAAACGATACATTTCATGGAAGGAATACAGCACGGTGAATTTCCTGTGCGAAGAAAAAACGAAAGAGACAAGAAACGGCATAACTGCCGGAGAGAACAAGGTTATCTGACGTCATATATAACGTAGCATATGAGCAGGTGAAGAGATTTGCTATGATGATAAGTGTAGGTTAAAAAGTTTCCAAAATTCTTTCTTTGCGCTACGATGCAGCATCTACTCGCTGAAGTTTGTGAAATGGCTTGATAAGATATGACGGAATGTATCATAGTTTGTCTGGGAAGCAATGTGGTCAGGCAAACTATTCCAGAGACGGATAGCACGTGGAAGCACGGACTTATTGAACGCGTTTGTTGAGCCGTATACACGGGAATAACTAAGATGATTGTGTAGTCTACGTGAAGTGAGATATGGTTTTTGCAGACCACGAACCGTGATTCGGGTGGAATGGGTAATTTTATGAAAGAATGACAGCAAGGCAATGTCGCGACGAATGTTCAAGAGTGGAATTGAAAGTTCCTGTTTTATTTGCGATATACTGGAATGGGGACTGTAGTTATTGGCAATGAAGCGGCTTGCTCTATTCTGGATTCTTTCCAATGAATCAATTAAGTATTTTTGATGGGAATACCAAATCGAACAGGCATATTCTAGTTGAGGGCGAACCAGTGTTAAGTAAGATAATTTGCGAATGCTTGATGGTGCAGCTTTCAAATTACGTCTCAAGAAACATAGGGATTTGGAAGCGTTGGCAGATATTGCCCTAATGTGGTCGGACCAGGATAGATTAGGTGTCAGTATTACACGCCAAGTACCGATATTGCGTTGCAGTCGATAGAATGGAATGATTAATGCTGTAAGAAAATTAAGATATGCTAGGTTTACGCGTGAAGAACATTACTTTGCATTTTGAGACATTTAGTGACATGAGCCATGCACTACACCAGCCATTAATTACATTGAAGTCATTTTGGAGTGACAAGTGATCGTCACTGTTCTTGATTGGACGGTAAATAATGCAGTCGTCAGCGAATACCCTGATGCAAGAAGAGACATGTTGCTGAAGATCATTGATGAATATGAGGGAAAGCAATGGCGCGAGTACGCTGCCTTGTGGTACACCTGAAGAAACGTCAGTTAGGGAAGAAGAGAAATCGTTAACTGTTGTGTACTGCTGACGATTAGACAGGAAATTGCGAAGCCAGGATAGGTTCCTTTATCGTGTTAGTACGCGTGCGTGCGCGTGTAGGCAATTTAAATTGCCGCTATTTCATTCTTAGTCAGTTAAAAATTGGCAGCCGATCCACGAAGTGAATTCTGATCATGGAGCGAAGCTCCATTGACGAAATGATAAACGATATAAAGAATGTTTATGAAATCCGTCTATCGGTCCGTCCATGGATGGACAGATCCACGGACGTATGCACGGATGGACGGACAGACAGACAGGTGCACGGACGGCGAAGCAATAAATGCCATAGCAAGAAATTAGAATGTCACACGAAGAACGACAAGCAGCTCAATACTTGTAGCGCGCCGCTGCAGCACAAAGGACGCTCGAAAAGAACGCATAGGTATACACAGGACACGCGTGAACTACAACTGTCGCAGTTATTACGTCTTTGTGTTTGAGCAATGCGCTGCAAATGTCGACAATGGAGAAGCCGACGCTGTTTGATATTTCTTCTTTTAAAGTGTGGCACGTGGAATAACCCTCTGCATCTCCTGCCACGAGGTGGCGTCTGACGCAGAGTGGGCCCGGTGCTCTTTTCTTTTAGGGACGAAGCTCCTTAGGGTGTGGGTCTGTCCCTCCTCTGTAGTATGTAGTAGTAGGTAGCCACCTGTAGGTAGGTCATATGTGGTGATGTCACATATGTGGGCACGTCGGCTGGCGTCCAGTGGGCACCATGTCAAATCCGTTCCAGTTTTTCATGCAGTTTGCTTTGATCGCCTCGACTACGGAAGCCAGCACAGCGAACACGGAATCCACACCTGTCCCACGAGCTAACCAGCACGGAGACTGCGCAGAGGAATTCCTGCATCTGAGCGACGACTGGGGACACCCGTATGCAATTTCGTCGATAACATCGACCCAAGATACAAATGCTCTGCTTCCATCGGATTTCTTCAGTGGGCACGTCGGCTGGCGTCCAGTGGGCACCATGTCAAATCCGTTCCTGTTTTTCATGCAGTTTGCTTTGATCGCCTCGACTGCGGAAGCCAGCACAGCGAACACGGAATCCACACCTGTTCCACGAGCTAACCAGCACGGAGATTGCGCAGAGGAATTCCTGCATCTGAGCGACGACTGGGGACACCCGTATGCAATTTCGTCGATAACATCGACCCAAGATACAAATGCTCTGCTTCCACCGGATTTCTTCAGTGGGCACGTCGGCTGGCGTCCAGTGGGCACCATGTCAAATCCGTTCCTGTTTTTCATGCAGGTTAGTAACGATGCTTCCACAATTAAATCCAGCGACCCTTGCTTTGTCCAGCTGCCGTGCCCACGCAGACTGATTGAAGTGTACTTTATTGCCCGTGACTTCTTGTTGTCGCTTCTCATGCTATGTGGTGACGTCGAGTCTTATCCAGGGCCTGCCACTCAGCAGGTTCTAGCTGAACTGCTTGAGGGCCAAAAAGATATTCATCGAAGATTGGGGGATATTGAGGTTAAACTGCAGAAAGTGGACGAAGCTACATCTTCGATAAATGAAATCAAGACCCGCGACCTAGATTCACGAGTTGCAGTTCTGGAAAGAAAGCTTGTCGACCTAGAGGATTACAGCAGACGCAACAACTTAATTGTTTTTGGTTTAGCTAAAAAACCAAACGAAACGTATGAAGAACTGTCGCAGCTTGTGTTGAAAGACGTGTTCGCCGATAAACTTGGCATAAAAGTCATTTCGGCAGAAAGAATTCACAGATTAGGTCGAAAGCAGCATAACAGGCATCGACCGGCTATCATCAAACTGTTCGATCACCGTGAGAAACTAGACATTCTAAAAAATTGCTTTAGATTAAAAGGCAGCAACTACTCTATCAGAAGACTACTCCTCTACTAGAAGGCAGACACGCAAGAAACTGTGGGAAAGCACTGCTGAACTACGGAGGGCGGGTCAGAAGGTTAAGCTAATCTCCAACAAGATAAAGATTGGCGAAGAATTGTTCATTTGGGATGATGCGCGAGACGAGAGAATCCCGGCACATGATAGCAGCGATAAGAACAAAAGAAAGCAAAGAAAGCAATGAACTGACACCAGGCACAATGAATCAGAAAACTTAACGCTTTTGTGTTTGAACGCCCGCAGTCTTGTAAACAAGTTTGTCGACTTCAGTTGCCTAGTAGAGTGTCATAATCCATCAGTTATATGCGTCACTGAAACCTGGCTTAATGAATCTATCTCTGAAAATGAATTTCTGCCCTCTGGTTACTCGGTTATTCGAAACGACAGGTCGTGTGGTCGCGGTGGTGGCGTGGCGCTTTTTATCAAAAATGGGATTGAGTACGCGACTCTGCCTGACCTCCTTGAAACAAAGTCTGTCTGGTGTAAGATTAAGGTATGCAGTGTGTTTGTAGCGATTGGCGCTGTATACCGGCCGCCAAATGAAGATGGCAATTGCATATCGGCTATCACTGACTATATCGTAAAGCACAGACTTCACGACGGCAAACTGATCATGGGCGGGGGATTTCAATGCGCCCCACATTAACTGGGAATCCTTCACCACAACCGGCCGTGATAAGGTTCTCTGTAATTCTTTGATTGAATTTGCTGTATCCCATGATTTTACTCAAGTTGTTCACAAAGCCACTAGAGGTTGTTCAATCCTGGACCTTGTTTTTGTTACGGTTGACCTATTGAATGATGACTTTGAGTGTGAAGTTGTAGAAGGTGTTTCAGATCACAATGCAGTCTTTGTTAATTTTTCTGTTACCTGATAAGTTAAGAAACCAGAATACAAAGTTGTTACTGATTTCTCACGTGCCTACGATGAAGGTGTACTTTCCCTGCTAGCAGATTCCTATGACAATTTTTTTTTGTTTTCCAGCAACAGATGTGGTGTGAACGCGTTAGAGGAACACTTTGGTGCGATTGTGTCCGAATTTATATCGAAATTCGTGCCAAACAAATGTGTCGTCAAACGCAATCCTAAACACCCATGGTACAACAGGGAGATAATACAGCTTATTCGCCGCATAAAGCGACTACGTCGCCGATGTCGCTCCAAGCCAAACTGTGATTTCCTTTTGTGTACGTTAAAAACAACACTAAAAAAATAAAATGCATGAAGCCAGAGACTTCTACTACAATAACACGTTGTCAACGTTCATTAGGGAAAATCCGACCAAGTTTTTGGAAGACAATTAATCCACATTCCACCAGCCTTTGCTCATTCATTATTGAAAACGAAATCTGCTCGGACGCTCAGACGATCTCAGAAGCCTTCAATAGTTACTTCAAGTCTGTGTTTACCACTGATAACGGCACTGTCCCTTCTTTTGACCCCCCCCTCTGTTTCGGTAGGCTATTCTAGATATTGAGTTGAGTTGCTGTGGTATTCACAATCTCTTACTAAACATAGACATTACTAAAAGTGCCGGTCCAGATGATATCCCCAACGCTTTTTTGAAAAGGTACTCTGAATGGTGAGCACGGTACCTCATAATTATTTAAGAAATCACTTGACTCCGAACGGGTCCCGCGAATTTGGAAGGTCGCCAATGTTGTTCCTATCTTCAAATCGGATAAGAAAGAAATCATTTCTAACTATAGACCAATTTCATTACTATCTACGTGCTGCAAGCTACTAGAGCACATCATCCACAAGCACATTATTCAATACCTAACTGACAACGACATCCTTTCACAGCATCAGCATGGTTTTCGCAGCGGTTTTTCCACGGTTACACAGCTGATCGAATTCACCGCATGACATCGCCTCATCACTTAACAACCATGAACAGATCGACGCCATCTTTATTGATTACTCCAAAGCTTTTGACAAGGTATGCCACAAAAACTTCTCCTCAAACTTCGCAACTTTCTCACAGGCCCCTATGCTGAAAAATTACTTGGCTGGATTACGGATTATTTGCACCTGAGGAGCCAGTTTGTTCGCTACAACCACCGACAGTCATCATCAGCTCATATTTCCTCAGGTGTTCCACAAGGCTCTGTTTTGAGACCCCTTTTATTCATAATTTACATTAATGATGTCTTTCAAGTTGTCACTAACACTCCAGTTAAGCTACGTCTATACGCTGATGACTGTGTTTTGTATTCGACTGTGCGTAGCGTCACTGATCAGGTTTTGTTAAATAATGTGTTTTCTTCTTTTTGCAACTGGAGCAGAACTTGGCAAATGGAGCTTAATTTTCAGAAAACGGTGACAATGACTTTTACTTATAAAAAGGAACCATTGCAATTTAGGTATGGCAATCCCGATCATACACTAGGAAACGTCCAGGAATTCAAGCACCTTGGTGTTGTATTCTCTCCAAACTTAAAGTGGCACAAACACATTGACCTTATTTCTGCAAAATCACTTAAGAAATTAGGGTACTTAAGAAGACCGTTAAAGGGTGCCACAAAAGAATGCGAGCTTATAGCATATAAATCACTGGTCAGGCCTCCTTCTTGAATATGCGTCAGTTGTATGGTCACCACATCTTGCAAACGACAAAGATAAACTTGATTCCGTCCAGAGAAAAGCTATCAGATTCATTTTTAATCGCTACGACCGTAACTTCTCCCCTTCAGAGCACTACCACGTTTTATCACTGAATCGTTTAGAACACCGACGTACAGTGATGTTCCGTCCT
>JALIZH010030071.1:0-30124 GCA_030522465.1 Rhipicephalus appendiculatus
TTTTTTTGTGAACCATGGTTCGTGATGATTGGCCCGGACAGTTATAGGCGACGTTGTAGGGCGTCGGGTTGTTTGACCCTGACGTACGGATTTCTATTTGGATTCTTTTGCACATTTTGTAAATCGTGTAAATTTTGTAAATTCTGTGACGATGACGACGATGACGACGATGATGACGTGCCAACTGGCCCGCGTACAATTAGTATTGCAGTTACGTTGCTTAGATGCTGAAAAGCCTATATCTCCTTCGCAGCATATGCCAGCAGTTTAAAGAAAAATGTTTGCACTGAACTGCCTTATGCAATCAGTTTTATGATGCAAAGTGGTACGGTACTTTTTACGCAGCCTGTAAATGTTTATCCCGATCTGTTGTATATCAATATTGAGTACATATGTGCTCGGTTGTACATCAAGATAGATCCACACGGAGATATAACAGCCACAATGAAATGTCACACAAAGAACTGCTCTTTGACCTTTCTTTTTTATTAGATCGAGTGTATTGTCAGTGCTGTGTCTGCGAGTTTCAAATGACGCAAAAAATAAAATGTTTCTATGCACACGTTGGCTTTGAGCAGTCGTATCAAGAACATCAAAATGCAGTCTACGCGTGCAGCGCATTTAAATTTACAATCGTTTGTCCGCAGCCCACCTTATTTCCTCGGTGACCATCCAGATACATCATATAGTGGGTGATGCGACCTTCGATAATTTGATAGCTCTAGTTTCCATATCTCTAGGTTTTTCAATAAGTATGTTTATTGCAATACCCTAGTAGGATGAATTCTGTAATTCTTGCACCCTTACCTAGAGGAATGTAAATGAAGTACTGAAAGGTCGATGTAGTTCGTACCAAGTTGATTATTTTTAAACAAGCGCCAGACGGAAAGGTCAAGTCAATCTTTTAGAGTGCCCCACTTTAGTGCAGAATATATATAATCGTGTAGCCTGATAACTGAACAGTAATGCAGGAAGAAAATGAAAGTAATGTACACGTATTAGGAAAAAAAAACAACAGGGTGCATACCTGTTCTATACTGGCAATGACCACGCACTCGATGTCTGTCACAAACTGGAAAACAGTGAATGCAATAAGAATCATACGTACTTGCTTCAAAAGATGAAACGCTCTGTTTTTTTTTTCTTTTAAAGTCATATTGGAGCAAGCTCGAACACTCTTATGTATATGTGGAGTCGAATTTTGTGGATACCGATTATTACATATTAGGATGCGCTACCGCAAAAGAATGCATTCGTGCAGAATAACATCGGCCTCGATTAAACTCGGCAATATAATGCAGTAAACGTTTTTTTTTTGTGCGCTTTGTGGTGTTTGTTTATAGGTTTTGCTGTTTGTGCTGTGAATTTCAAGTACACATGTTTTTTTATAGGTCTTGCTGTTTGTGCTGTGAATTTCAAGTACACATCAATAATAAAAACACTAGCTTAATGCTCGCACTGTACACCAATATCATTAAAGTACATGCTGAAAAGTATGACAACTTTGGAGTTTTGCTTGATATACCAGAAGATTTTTTTTTCGTGAGTTGTGTAATCGGATGAAGTAAGGCCTTGGAAACGTTAGGCCAGCAAAGTGAAGCAAATGCTCGAAACTGGAAACACAATAAAATGAACGCAACCATTGGCAATACGGGATTTGCAAGTTTGCTTGAATAGCAACAATGTAGAGTAATTGTTTTCACGTGGCACTCTCCGCACTCCGTCCTTACTATAAGTGCGGCAGATGAGCGCTGATTAACTCGCGCTGTCCTCAGTCCGATCATACATGAATGCAGCCTACAGCACTTGTCACCTACTAGGAATGCAGGTACGCTCTTTAAACATTCGGAGACAACTCAACATCAACGTGTTCAGTGGCTTAATCGCTTCCTGCCGGGCATCAGTGAAGGAAGAAAATATAAAAATGCAAGAAGCGCATTCTTACTTTGTGGATTTCGCAGCGCATGTGTTGCTATGAGATAAAACAGACATATCGAGATCAGCACGATAGACAGCGTATGTGTAGGAGCCATTCCGCCATGAGATGTTCTTCCGGAAGTGGTGACAAGTACAAATACATGCTCTATTAATAATAAGTAAGAGTCATATCACCTAGTGAGAAAGAGATTCATTTCCGACAGGCAAATGATTGCCAGGCTCTGCATCTATCCACGCGAACCTTCCAGATGAAAAAAAAATATATGCGGCACACGTTCGCGCTCGGTGCTGGGGATTGATGGGTGAAGGCAGTGCATGAGTGCAGCACCCGATCACAGCCAGATAGTTTATATATATATGTATATATATATATATATATATGGCAAGCCCTCAGCGTCTCGCAGAAGACGATGAAGTTGCGCCGCAGCTGCTCCGCGTGTTTGAGCCGAGGGCCAGAGAAGACGACGCCGGCAAGAACGACAGCGTATGTGGCCGTACATGTCAGAGCAAGGCTAAATAAAGACGTGGGAAAGCAAACGCCTCACGTCTCCCACACACACACACACATATGTGTATATATATACATATATATATATATATATATATATATATATATATATATATATATATATATATATATATATATATGTATATATAGATAGATATATATATGCGGGGGGGTGCATACAATGCCGGTATTATATGAGTGTATATTGGCCTTCGCCGATTAAGTCATCTTCGTTCGCGTGGAGTAAAAATAGCAACAAATGGTGACATCAGCGCTTCACATAAGGCGTTCTCTCGGGGTGCCTATTGTTTCACATTGATACTTAATTACGGATGCCAGTCATCGGACATTTCTGAGAAGGCATATTAACCAATGTATGCTCGTACTCAGAAAAAATGGAAAAAAAAATTTTTTCTCAGATAAGACAGTTTATAAGACACTTAGCGGCCCTGGCTGTCGAATGCTGTCATCGTACGCGGTCGTCGTCGTATCACGTTGCTTGACGTAACCACGTATTGCATAGCCATCTATAGCATGACCATGTATAGCAAGGGGGCAGGAAAGGGAAGTGAGGCTGAGAAATAGCAATGTGAGGACGAGGAAGGGGGGAACGCGCAAGGGAGGGGGGAGAATGAAGGGAATGTGCTGTCATCTCATGTCACCTCTTGGCATCGCGCATGTAAAATATTCTGTAGCACAGCCACGTATAGCAAGGGGATACATAAAGGAAGTGAGTGTGAGAGAAAGTGATGTGAGGGTCAGGAGAATGGCAATGAGCAAGGGAGAGGGTAGAGCAAAGCATTGCCATGTATAGGTCTAGGCAGGCGAACCAGGCATAAAGCATAGCCATGTATAACAAGGGGGGCGCGAAGGGAATTGATCGTTCAGAGGAGCGATGTGAGGGTGGGAAGAATGAAAAATGGAAGGCGAGGGTAACGCATTGCAAAGTCAAGTATGGTTGCAACAGTCACAATCATTGTAGCATAGTCGTGTATAGCAAAGAAAAGGGAAGTGAGAGAGAGGAGTGATGCAAGGGCGAGGAGGATAGAAAAGAGAAAAGCAGAGGTTAAGCATTGCATAGCCATATATGGCATTAGCCAGGCGAAACCATGTAAAGCATATCCATGCATATGAAAGGAGCGGGAAGGAAGTAACGAGGATGGAGAAATAGCATAGTCGTGTACAACAAGGGGTGGGAAACAGATCTGAGGATGAGAAGGGAAACAAGGAGGGGAAAGGGAAAGGCATAGCATACTCAGGCACTGTGTTAGGTAGGCAGAACGATACATAGCATAGCAGTGTATAGCAGTGTTGTGGGGGAAGGGAAGACAGAGTGAGAAGGGGTGATGTCAGATGAGGAGGATAGAGAGTTGGCAGGGAGCGGTTAAAGCATAGAAAGTCATCTATTACGTTACACATGCAAAACCATGAAAAGCACATCCACGCATGGGAAAGGGCGGGTAGAGAAGTCAGGGTGAGGAGTGATGTGAGGGTGAGAAAGATGGAGGAATTGCATAGCCGTGTATAACAAGGAAAGGGAAAGGGAAGTGAGGGTGAAGAGAAAAGAAAGGAGGGGGAAAGGTAAAGCATAGCGTAGTCGTGCATAGCATTAGGCAGGCAGATCGATGTTTAGCATAGCCATGTATTGCAGGGGGGTGGCAAAGGGAAGTGTGGCTAAGGAGGAGGGTTGCGAGTGTGAAGAGGACGGAAAGGAGAAACAGTGAGGGCAAAGCATGGCGTAGCCACGAGTGGCGCACGCAGGCAATAACTTGTATTGCATAGCAGGGGGAGTATGCTTTCATCCTGCCCTGTCATCTCGTCGTCGCTTCAAGTCACGTAGATGAAACAATCTACCAATTGGCAATTACACCAAGAAGGCGGGAAAGGGAAGTGAGGGTGAGGATGTCATAAATGAGGAAGGGAAAGGGTGACGCATAGCAGAAGGCTTGCATGGCGTAACGCAGGCAAAACCATGTAGGGCATAGATATGTCATCATCATCATCAGCCTGACTACGCCCACTGCAGGGCAAGGCTCTCCCATGCTCCGCCCATCAACCCCGGTCCTGTGCTTTCTGCTGCCACGTTATACCTGGAAACTTCTGAATCTCATCTACCCACCAAATTTTCTGATTCCCCCTCACGCGTTTGCC
The DNA here is from genome assembly GCA_030522465.1 of Rhipicephalus appendiculatus. Classification (NCBI taxonomy): domain Eukaryota; kingdom Metazoa; phylum Arthropoda; class Arachnida; order Ixodida; family Ixodidae; genus Rhipicephalus; species Rhipicephalus appendiculatus. The sequence continues at coordinate 4,598 of JALIZH010030071.1, forward strand.
TTCTCTTAAAATCCAGTCAGTTACCCTCAATAACCACCGGTTATCCTACCTACGCGCTACGTGCCGGCCCATGTACATTTTTAGGGGCGAAGCTCCTTATAGCGAGACCTGGTCGGTTGTCGATCGTCGATGCATCCTCTGTACCCCGTAGTGTTCCCTTATCGTACAACAGAGGGCGCTGTCCCATAGAGATGCATGCAAACTGCAGTTGGGTGACGATATACTAGATGGCGCTGTACGCATTCTGTGTCGTCATCTCCATTTCTCGTCTCGTTTCCGAGAGGGCGCTGTCCCATAGACATGCGTACAATATGGCGGTTGGGTGAAGGTACGCTAGATGGCGTTGGCGGTGCAGCTGCTCTCCGATTGGCTGCTGCGCGGGGTTGCGCCGGGCGACGAGCGCCCGCTATCTCTCATTCCCCGGATCGTGGCCGTACGAGTGCGCTTGCCGGATATCGTGCTGCTTGGCGGACCATGGACGACGAGGAGCACCGGGTGCGGAAGGCCGCTCCGGCTCGTGCTCGTCGGTAGGATCCCGAGGTGCGAGCTCGAGAGGCCACCGCGACGCGAGCGCGGCGCCAGGCGGATCTCACACACACTATCGCTTTGGTTACTGCTGGGCGAAACCACTGAAGATTTCACGGTGTAACCATGATTACTTCACGAGCTTCGCCCCAACTCTTCATCATTCACCCCGTGGATATGCTGTGATTTTTTTCTTCTTGATTTCAACTATGATATCCTTAACCCCCGTTTGTTCCCTGACCCAACTCTGCTCTCTTCCTGTCTCTTAAAGTTACACCTATCATTTTCCTTTCCATCGCTCGCTGCGTCGTCCCCAATTTGAGTTCAACCCTCTTTGTAAGCCTGCAGGTTTCCGCTCCGGTAGGTAAGTACCGGTAAGATGCAGCTGTTATATACCTTCCTCTTGAGGGATAGTGGTATACTACCATTCAATGATTTGATAATGCTTGACGAATGAGCCCCATCCCATTCCTTATTCTTCTAGTTATTTCACTCTCATGGTTCGGCTCCGCGGTTACTACCTGTCCTAAGTAGACGTATTCCTTTACTACTTCCAGTGTCTCGCCACTTTTCGCAAAGCGCTGTTCTCTGCCGAGGCTGTTGCACATTACTTTAGTTTTATGCATATTAATTTTCAGACCTACTCTTCTGCTTTCGGTGTCCAGTTCAGTAATCATGAGTTGTAATTTGTCCCCTGAGTTACACATCAGTGCAATGTCATCAGCGAATGGCAGGTTACTTAGATACTATCCATTAACTCTTATCCCTACTTCTTCCCGATCTAGGGTCCTGAAAACATCCTGTACACAGGCGGTGAATATCATTGGAGATATCGTGTCTCCCTGCCTTACGCATAGACATGTATAGTATAGTAAACGGGCGGGAAAAGGAAGTGAGGCTGAGGAGAGGGTGGAGACTAGCATAGCCTTTTGTAGTATGGTATAGCAAATGAGATGAAAAAAGTGAAATGAGGGGAAGGAAGAGTCTTGTGGTAGAAAGGAGGAGAGGATAGGGCGCCAGTGCATCAAATCGTTTCCCTTCCCATCAAGGAGGACTAGCAGGCTGCACTGTTGAAACGCCAGGGTGCGCTTGCCCGCGAACATGAGCATCGCTGAGGCAACGCAGAGCAGGATGCTTCAGTTAGAGTGCACTAGATGCATTTCAATGGGACGAACGACGGTTTGAAAGTGAGACGCCGGGCGTGGACAGAAAAGGGCGCTGTGATCGAGGGGTATGCGCTGGGTGCACGAGGACCGCACCTCTCATAACGAGGAACGCGCAACTCCACGGCAAGTGCGAGTGTGCCGCAGAACGCCTTTCGGGAACCACGTGCCTCGGAGCCCGGGCAACGCAACCCTATCCACTTCGACCGCTGCGCCACCATAGTATTTTCCACACGCCGCGCCTCACTCCCAAGCATATGCGGAACCTGTCGTTCGGCCCACTCAAAATGGCTCTAGTACACAATACCTGAGCGACGCTCACAGGCTGCGTTTGTCCTGTCTACTTCTGCTCTCGTCTCGTACGAGGAGCAGTTTGAGTTCACAAAATAGCGTGTAACCAACCAGACAACCCCCCCCCCTCACACATACACACTCCTTGAGTTCGTCGCTGAAGGATAGGCGAATCACCGCTGCGCACCTCCTACAGCTTTCACGTAGAGTGCAACTGCACCGATTTTTCTAATGACCTGCTCTCTCCTGCTGATATGACGTTATTTTTCTTATCTTCTCTTATCAAAGTTTAAAGTATGTTTTTGGATGTCCTGATGGTCATGATAACGATAATAAATTTTTCCTCAAAGGTGTTGTCGACACCGGTGTTCGACCACATTCCGCGTCTCATGAGGCATTTGGGCCTTCCTCTAAAAGGTGCTCAGGAGTGCTCACGCTTACTGTCCCGGACCTGAACCGCGTACGTAAGATGCTACATATCTGTTTCATATATCTAATAGGAAACTGTAATTTTCGTCATTATATTATTAGCCTGTTTAGTGCCGTCGGGAGGCAAGCTGGACCCTAAACTCTGAAAAAACCGAACGTTTGCTGAAGAGTGGCTATACAGGGCGGCCCAAGTTCTCCAGCAAAAGTGAATCGCTCAGCAGATAGTGCCTTACTGGCGGCAACATTTGGCCGTGGTTGGCCTCGGGCAGGTGCCATGCAAATAATATGGGCACGACGGTGTGGCCGGCTGGGGATAAATTGCCTCAAGAAAATAAATTTGAGTTTTGATAAATTCACTACCTTCCAAAGTCATCACTTGTACTAACTTATGGCTTAGTGCAAGTTATGATATAATCATCAGAACTTGCACTAATACTTTAGCGTTTTAAAAATTACACCATCTCCCGCTAAAGGGAACCATGTGTAGATGTGAAGCAGAGGGCGCTAACGCTTACACTGGCGGCGGCGTTGACGATGGCGCTCATCGCAACTTTGCGCAGGAGAGAAAACTGGGGAGGCGCAAAGCACGCAGTGATGGAGCGGTGTTTCCTACTGGAACATGCCAATCGCTGCTAATGGGCAATGAGAGACAGAAGACTCCGACTGGACACAGAGACCCGCAGTCCGCTTTTAGTTAACGCGCACGCTGCGAATTTTTATTGTTCAACGACGCACAGGAGAAATCTCCCACCGGCACCACCTTGCAGGTCAAGATCCACTGCCATATATACGGGGTGGCCAGTGAACGGTTGTGCAGCGCGAGCAGTCGGTTTTTTCAACCAAGAAACTCGCTAGCAGACGCTGCCTGCGTCGGCGTCGCGAGGCGAGAGGGGGGGGAGAGTAGTCGAGGAGAGAGAGGGGGGACACGCATGCGCAGTGGGAGTGTGGACGCCGCGGGCAGGGATGCCTAGAGGAGATAGGGGGGAGCGTAGGAGAGGAGAGAGAGGGGAGGACGCGCATGCGCAGTGGGGAGTGTGGACGCCGCGGGCAGGGATGCCTAGAGAGGAGAGAGGGGGGGAGCGTAGGGGGGGAGAGAGGAGGGGAGGCGCATGCGCAGTGAGGGTGGTTGCCGCGTGGAGGGATGCCTATAGTAGAGAGAGGGGGGAGAGGGGTTTTTTATTTTTTTTAAGTGTTTGCGCATGCGCAGTAAGGGAGGTCACGCGGCACACCACCACCACCACCACCGCATCAAGCTTCGCCATAAGGTGCTTCACATCTAAAAATGCAATAACTTTGCCAGAGCATTGGAATTTTGGTGCGATCTAGTTTAATAATGCATAAACGTCCGTGAATGGCATGTAAGGAACATGACTACCGCGCTGCGTCAGGGACTACGCAAGTAACCTCACATAACTGCCTTGAGATAAATCCATTGCAGTTGAATATCTGCCCATATCTAAGGCACCTATTTCTACGTTTGTCGTAGTGAAACAGCTGTCCATGCACCGTTCCGAGCCTTGAAAGCTGGTCGCAGGAGCAGCCTGCAAATAAAACAGACGATCAAAACAGTGGTGTAGATACAAAGTATGGGATATCCAAGAAATGTAGTATATAGATATGCAACTCACAAAAAAAAAAAAAGACGCTGTGACTGGCCTGCGCAAAAAGCGCAGCACAGTCACAGCAAAAGCTGAAAGAGCGACATTTCTAGAATACATTGCTAGCTCTTTTGGGGCTACTAATACAAGTATGCTTGCAAGGAAACCATCACACCATAAATTAATGCGGTGGCTGATGAGGATAAGGAATTATGGTTGAGTAATGGATTGGAACCATTCAACTACCTACTCGTTATGGAACTCATAATGTGTGACGCCTGGTTACACAATTCGCATTCTGTAACGCATTGTTATTTTACTCTTCTAGCACGTTATATAGCGTATGTTAATGCCGTTCCTTCCCGACGTAACGCTTGCATAGAATTTTTGTGCGCAGGAGTTTCGAGCAACGGCATGGCTCTGTGGTTAACAACAACAAAAAAAAAATTGGCCGCGTGTCTGTGTGCTTCGCTGCAAATGTCGTCGAAAGACGATAGTCTTGTGCCGGCCGTACTACTATGTTTTGCCTTGCCTCAGACAGCGCCTACTCTACGTTGAATTGGCCGCATCTGGCTGGCATCGATAAAATAGAGGAGGCCCTGCGCGAGATATGAACGCCATTGAAAAAAACACTAGGGTCTTTAGAATTGCATACCTATGTATTTTCTAATAAAAGAACACACGTCCTGACACTTACATATTAATGTTGCTCCTCAGGAATGCGTAGTATTTGCTTTTTGATCGAATGTGTTCACAAATATGAATGCAAACACCAGTTCAAGATGGCTGGGCGTTCAGAAATGAGTTAAACTTTGGCGGAGTAGCTGAATCGGGTTACCGACAGACAGACAGACAGACAGCCAGACCAAAATTTTTTCGTTGGAGTATCCCAAGAAAGACTATCGTCTTTAAAAACCTCGCATTTCCACGAAGTGAATCATGACGAGTGGGCGAAGCACTGGGGATAGTTCTTACCGTAAATAACCCGTGACATTGCCCACTCGCGCATGTAAATGAGTGTCGGCGTTGCCGCTTTGCCTTTCGCGGGCGAGAGCGCGTTCACGATTGTTTTCATCCATGACAGAAAGAGAATGTGTGGTCTGGAACGCGCTTATTCTTGATCGTCACCAGCGTCATCGTCATCGTTATGAGGTATAGGGGGGTACATTGCATGTGATGTGACGTGATGGCAGAAATATAATGTGTGGTCTGGAACGTGCTTATTCTTCATCGTCATCAGCGTCATCATCATCGTCATGGCGTATAATGGTTACCTTGCATGTGGTGTGCTGGATGGCAGCGTCATCGTCATCGCACTAGCGTGGCTACGGCGGACAATGGTGCGAAGGGGGGCACAGGCCTCGTTCATAAGATGCTTCGCATCTAAAAAAACCGGCATGGCTGTCCGGTAGAACATTGGGCTGCCAAGGAGGGGACCCGAGTTTGTGCCCCGCTCCACCATTGATATTGTTTCTTATTTTGTTTTGTCATTTTTATTTCGCGCGATTGCGGTTACGGACACCGGCAGCGGCGGCGGATAATTACGGCGCCCTTGTTTTGATCTCGCAACAGCTTTCGCTCTAAAACGTAGTTGTTTGGCGTATGTATCTTGTACATTGCTATACTACGTGTGATTATCATCCTATTTACGGAAGGAAGCATCGCTTTACAGGAGCATTAACGCCTTAACGTTGCCATATTTTCACAACCGTCGCAAAATTTCAAGCATAGACATCGCCACCTGATTTACGCTTCATGAAGCAACATTTTTCTGTTGTTTAGAAGCAGAATGCCATAAGTGCTCTGCTTTGGTGGCTCGCATTTTCATTACAAGTCACAGTATCCGCCATCGGATCTCATTCACATGCAGCAGTTACTATATAGAGTTTTTCTTGCTGCAGCACGTTTTTGAATAACGTACATTCATATAAATACCGAGTCGTTCGGCAAAGAACGACAGTGTGTCTGGCTAAAGAATTCATCAATTCGAACAGAACGAATTTGATAGATTCCCCTTAAAATTAATTGAACATCACTGCGCTGCCTAATGGGAATTCTGAGTGAAGCTGTTTGGTGTTTTGATTTTTGCGATAATTTGAATCGAATGCTTCTGCTTCGGCGGCGCGTACCTCTGGACTGTGGCGTCAGCGTCGTTCAGCCTCTGGTCGGGCAGCTCAGTTAGCTGCAGCGCCAGCGGGCGCACTTCCACCAGTTGCGTGGCTCACTGTTAGGAAATAACTGGCTGACACTATTTTGTGTATAGGTACACGGTTTACTTTAAGAAGCGAACGCCGTGAGTAGTGTAGCTGGTGCGCACGATTTCGGGCAGCCGATTTCACATCAACCGCCGTAGAGGGAGCGTAGCGCGGCTGCCTCGCTATCGGGCAGATCGCGGAAGGTAGTGCGTGGGCGAGTTCCACAAGATCCGACTTAGGACAGCGCGCACTAGACTGGTGATGTCGGTGGCCGCCGCGGGACCTGTCTTCCTTCACTGTTGTTCGTGCTCGCTAACGCTGTCTTTCATCCTCCTATGCGCTGCGCGTTCGCTCTCTTTCGTCCTCGTTCGCTATGCCGGTTATGCCGACGCCGAGGGCGCTCAACGCAGGAACATGCGCCTCAGAAGTGCGAACTAAAAGAACAGATGCCCGTTTCATGCTGGAGTAACGCCAAGTGTGTCTGAAGTTTTGGCTATTCCTAGTTGTAGACATATAACATTCGTTACATATTGCCGCAGAAACTACCAGCGTTCGAGTGCTGCGCACAGCACTGCGTGCATTGCGGGCGTCGCGAGCCATGCGAAACGCCGACAGGCCCCGTTACGAAAAGCGAAGCCTGCCGCAGTGCGCCTGCCCTGCCCTGCATGCGCACGAGCTCGACCGAGGGGCTCCAATGTGAGACTGCATATAGTTGCGCTCCCCCTCTCTTTAGTATTGCCCTTGTCGTGGAGCAGCAAGGGCAATAAATTAATAATAATAATAATAATAATATCTGGGGTTTAACGTCCCAAAACCACGATATGATTATGAGAGACGCCGTAGTGGAGGGCTCCGGAAATTTGGACCATCTGGTGTTCTTTAACGTGCACTGACATCGCACAGTACACGGGCCTCTACCATTTCGCCTCCATCGAAATGCGACCGCCGCGGCCGGGATCCAACCCGCGACCTTCGGGTCAGCAGCCGAGCACCCTAACCGCTATACCACCGCGGCGGACAGGGCAATAAATTACTGTAGTTGTTTATAGGAGCAATATTGTTCTAAGACGACCCCTTCGACACTTTATGAAAGGGTTGATCCTTCTTTCCGCTTGTCCTGCATTGTTTATAACAGTGTGTAAGATGTGATGCTACTTCCCAATTGATTTGTTTTTTATACCCTGTCTCACAATAACCAACCATTCCCGCCCTCTTAACACAAAATATCGTAAACGTAAAGCTGAAAATTCCGAGAGTGCACTGTGCACCCAGTTGACGAGATCTAAAGAGGCACCCAATAATTTTTAGCTGATTGCTTTGGTACATAAACTATAATATCAATGATGGTGTTATCAGATAAATATTATGAGTACTGTTGCCGAATATAACTCAAACACGTTTCAATAATGTAATCGGTTTTGTAATAAAATTGTAGGAGATGTAACACTCTTCAAAGAAAATAAAATCACCCATACCTGGAGGGTATCGGCATTGAGGAAATACTAGCCGTCTGTCACAAACTGGAAAACAATAAATACAAGAGAAGATAAGAACACCTCAATCAAAGGTTTAATTTTCAGGTTAGTTTTTTCCACTGTTAAATTACATGTGTCAAGGAACTATGTAATCACTGATCATGGCACTTTGGTATGCTCGATTACCGTAACAGCACATTCGTGCGTATTTACTACAGACCGCATTTAAGGCAAATATCTATTTCGTTCTTTGCGTTCCTATCCCACTGCTTTGATATGTTAGCAGCAATTACAGGTTAACAAGGGATTTTATTGTGTTTTTGTAATACATATAAATGCCTGTTTTGGCGTTCGCGCCTAAATGCCGATAAATGCCTACCTAAGAACTAGGCGCCTCTACGAACATTGTTCAACCTCAGATTTCGCATTCGAGTGCAGTTTGAGACCGTTATTCATGTTACCGGGAAACACTGAAAGTTTGGAACTCTATAGAGTTCAACCTACAGTCGGATACAGCAACGCCATGAGCACTTATGCCGGCAATCCCGCCTTCAGTGAATACTGCCGAGTCCGTGAGCGGGATTATTTCTTTAGTAGCGGAGGTGTACGGGTGTCCCTCTTCGGTCATGGCAGCCGAACACCTCCGAGACTATGGTTCTCTAGTTTAACTAACTGCCGCAAAACAACCGCTAGCAGCAGTGAAATCGGATGACCCGGGCCACCATGTAACGCCGCGCTGCCATGGCGCAAACGGTAGGCGAATGCCAAGCTCTCGAGTGCCATCAGGGGAAAGGAGAATAAAAATAAAAAGGAAGAAAAATTATGGTGTGCAGGCGGCTCTTGCTTTCTTTGTGATTTACTTCTTAAGATGTCTACCTACCAGAGGGAAGTTCACCCTACACGGTCAGACCCGGACAACATAAGGTATGCCTTCCTTCGCTGGTCTTTTAGCAGTCTGGCTATCTTCTCCTGTGCTGATTCTCTCAGCCATTCCAAAAAAGAAGAGAACCAGGAGTGTGTTCATTCGACAGTGGCACGTAACTCACCACGCTAGAGAATAAAAGGAGAGACCGCATTCTGCGAGCTGCGTAGGAAGAAGGATAATTGCATGGTTATGTTCACCTGTTGGCGCCTATGTGCCACCACAGACAACCACTTTTTTTTTGCTTTCCTGTCGTAGATACTGGTAGCGTACGTATATGTTTCGAATAGATTTATATTTATGTCAAAATTTATTGTGCCTACATTTACGACGTTCGATGCCTACACATATGTTGCCTGCCTATTTTTGATGCCTATAACGATGTTCGGCCAGCCTTTCTTTGGCCCCCTAAAACGTGATTTTTCAGTGCCCAGAAATCCGGCGTTCAGTATTGATACAAGATACCAAACTACACGTACAATGCAAATTGTTGGCGTACTTTTTCTCCTCGTCATTTCGCGAGTCTCTGAACACAAATGCGAAGTTGTCCTAGTTCTGCTTTCACGCTTTAATCGCCAAATCAATTCATTATATGAGACAAAATTTACCCGGTAAGTATTTTGAATAAAATCAACAACTAACACTTTTACCTAATCAACTGACACTTTTACACTACTTAAGTTGTTACTACTACTACTACTTAACACTACTTAAGTTGTTACTAACACTTTCAAGCACTTGACTGCTGGCACAATATATAATTCACATTATCAATACTCGGCTGAGGTTTGGTTGGGAAACGCTACATGAGTGAAGTAAATTGAATTTATTAGGCCAATAAAGTGCTATTGAGAAGTAGGACATTGTTGACGATAAACAGAGATGGTAAGTTCACTGTTGTTACCACAAGGTTCACTAATCCTTCCTGCATTGTGTCTTTCACACTTGTTACACAGTATAAATTTAGCAGAACCTTCTACACTCAGTAGCGTTTGCGACGCTACAGGGAACCGAATAGTCTTTTAGTAAACTACATACCGTCGAAAACCTGCAAGCATCAACGTGAACAGTGGCTTAAGTTTGCTATCGGCTTAAAATATTAATATTAGGAGAAGAAAAGGAAAACAAATACATGCTTACGTAGGGGATTTCGCAATCCATATGTTGTATTAAGGGAAAATATGGAAATCAATATCAGCTTGACGGACACGTTATGCATACGAGCCATCGCTGTGTTTAATGTCGCTCTACAAGTCATACGTACTTGACGCATATGGTCTATAAATGTTTTGCAATTTGTCATATGACTCAACGCAAAAAGAGTATGTATAATCAGTAGGGGTATTTTTAGTGCAGGATGGTCGCTGTGTGTTTTCTCTGGCTTTTAAAGCTTGACAAAAAACGCATTCATGCGGCAGACGTTCGCTATTTGTGGACGTGATTGATGAAGGAAGGCTTTGCACAAATATGATCGCATACTGAGACTCCGAAGGAATGCCCATCAAATTTCCATTATTGCAAGGGCGTATAGATTCCCTGAAGCTATTATTATTATTATTATTATTATTATTATTATTATTATTATTATTATTATTATTATTATTATTATTATTATTATATTATTACATTTTTTATTGATAGCGCTACGCAGTTTTTTGAAAGTGTAGCACGTTACGTATCTTATTTTCCATTGTCTTTTAGCCCACCTGGCAACACTCGCATAAGTAACGTCACATCATATCTTATGTGATGTTCATTATTCCGGTGTTGCCCTGTTGTTCCTAGATTTTATTTTTAAATTTTTGCTGACCTTTTTTGTAAGGTGACGACCGTGGTGACGTTGGCCACGCGTTGGAACATCGCAGGGACGTGACATGTTTGAAGAGTGTCGAAGGTTGTTCAGCAGTGTTCAATGACGTAAGCCACATATTCCAGGCTCTCCTTGCCGACTGCGAGTTAATAAACGTAATCGCTTCAGAATGTGGCCCACTTTATCTTGTGTAATATGGTTATCCATCGAGTGGCACAACTTCAGTATGGCTTGAATGTACCTTGTGTAAATCTCTCCGGGGTCTTGAGCCCTTTGCGACATCAACACAACCGACGTGTTTTCTTTGTTGCTGGGTGTCCCAGGCCTACCATAATTTCCTTCACAAATTGTTCCTTGCTTGTCAAATATTTTTGGTAGTTTTCAAACCACACCGCCCGAGCGAAATTTAAAAACTACAGGCCTGCGCGGAACTCGCAGCACAGCCACAGCGAAAGCTGGGAGAGCGGCCTTTTTAGAGCCTTTTTTAAACATTCGTGGGGCAACTACAACAACCTTACTTGCATAATACCCACTGCGATATAAATCATCATAATTTTTGTGTAGTGGGGAAGCGTTTACTATGCCATTATTCGTCATTCTTCAGAAAATCGCGGTACCCTCTACACTCTTGTAACGCATTATGTGTACTTTGTTGATGCTGTGGCTGAAGACGATGAAGACTTATGCCTCAGGCTTTTGTAATGGGTTGGAGCATTGAACGACCCACTCGTTACGCAATTCGCATTGTGTGACGCCCGGTTCTTAATTTACTTCTCTAAAATGCTTTACAACACACGTTAACGGGATTCCTTGCCCGATATGAAGCCTGCGTAGGGTCAGTTGGCACCGCAGTTTCAAGCAGTGGCGTAGCTCAGTGGTAGAGTGCTGGGCTGCCACGCAGAAGACCCGGGTTCGATTCCCATTCGGTCATAGGTGTTTTTTATTTATTTAGTTTTCTTCTTATTTCGTGCGATATTGGTTACAGACGGCGGTGGCGGCGGCGGCGGACAACTACGGCGCAGAAACGACCCTTGTTGTGATCTCATAACATCTTTCGCTGTAAAAAAGAACCAGGTGAAACATCTGCCCCGCGACATTCTACCTGTTCATCGGCTCATCCGGTGGTAGTTGCTGAGCAAATCTTTCAAGTAATCGTCGGGTTTCTTTTTGATAGTCGCCTTGTCTTTTTCTGCACTCCCAAGCAAGTTCGCAAGTTCCATATGAAATTCCGGCTATTTGGAACGCGCCGTCCTCGCAGTCGGCTCTTGCTTGTTTGCGGCCGAGCTCATTTTTTAAACGATTTCACAAAGCCTGTTAGTCGATGGCATCGGAAAAGTTCATAATCTTTCGTTTCATTCATTAGCGGACGGTTTCCCTCTGGTATGACTTGGTAGCAACTCGCCTCCCAGCAGCCACCACTGCAATTGTGAGAACCGAGTGTGTTTAATTAGGTGGTGTAACACGCAGAGCTTTAGCCCTGCGAAAGCAGCTGATGGAGCCCCCTCGTTTGCCACACCAGCCACGCTCTCCTCTTGTTCGAAACTACCCTAGCATGGTTCCACATGTTTGGATTATCACAGTAAACCTACTGCTTAATATTTCGTTTTTGTTTTTTTACAGCGGAGCTGTATATGACCATAGGTTCGGCAAAACTTGTGGAGCTCACTCAGACTCACCCATGAAATGTAATTTGCGCTCAGGGCTCACTCGGACTCAGACTCAGCAAAATCTTTCGGAGTCGGACTCACACTCACGAAAATTTTCTTGAACCTGACTCACTCGGACTCAAACTCACCACAACATTACTCTCCCGGACTCACTCAGACTCAGACTCACGGCTCGATGTGAGTCTGAGTGAGTCCGAGTGAGTCGACTCAAGAGTCCGTTAGCCTAAAATTAGCTTCTTCGACCATGGTGTCAATGCACATTAACACCAATATCTCACGTAATCGGTGCTCTTCTTGGCGCCTTTTGATATAGTGCCTTCGATACGAGTTATGAGTGCTCGCAAACCAGTAAAGTTATTTTTATGGAAAGAGATGACAACATATGATATATTTACCAAGAACTTCCCTGGAAGAGTTGGTGAGCAGGGGGTGGTCCAGGCACCCCCTACGTAATTCGCGCCTCTGATCAATTAATATTGAAATGACGTATGAACGATACTGCTTTGGAATACGTGTGCGTAGACGTGAATAAAAACGTGAATCCTAGCAAGGCTGATAGTAGTGCTGATAGTAGTGCTGAAGATCAGTAGATAGGACCACAGGTCGGCAAAAGAAGGTGAAACTCACTCAGACTCACTCAATAAATACATCTTGCGCCTTGGACTCACTCGGACTCAGACTCACCAAAATTTTCCTCAGCCGAACTCACTCGGACTCACATTCACGAAAAAGTTCTTCCACCAGACTCGCTCGGACTCAAACTCACCAAAATATTACTCACCCGGATTCACTCCGACTCAGACTCACGGCTCGATCTGAGTCTGAGTGAGTCCGAGTGAGTCGACTCATGAGTGAGTTTGCCGACCTCTGTATATGACACACCTCAATGGTTTGGTGCCGTGGCGGCGGAGGAGGGTGAGGAGAAGAAAGAGGCTTTAGTGATAAGAAATGGCAGTGGAGGAACCAGGCTGGGCGGAGGGCTAGATTGGGACCCAGGAAGCCGCAACTCAAGCAAACCAGTCCGCAGATACAAGGCTCTCCTTCGTTTCTACAAAAACCGCTAGCACCACATAAGAAACAGTCGTGTGTTTCAAACCTTTCATGTGGAACCATTAGCGGCCTCTATGGAGTGACTGCAGAAACCAACGCCGCATAAAAAAAGAAACGCAAGAGAAATGAGAAAACACATCAAGTGATCAAGACAAGTTTGGGGCCGATCGAAATGGTGTCTAACGATGGAAGGAAGGCGCCATGCCGATGCCTTTCGAGAACAGCGTTCTGGCGAAAGCCGCAACATACAATAGGAGTCTACAATTACGCGTCCAGAAGACAGCTCCCCAAGGATATTTTCCGCCCGTCCGGTCCGCTAGTCATCACCGCCCTGTAAGCTCATCTGGCTGAGTATCCTTTCAGGTCTGCGTCGTATCGTCGCCGCATACATTAGGGAAAATGAAATATTTGTACCACATAATACCGGTTTAACAATGGCCTTCAGATGCACCATTCTACTACATAGTACATCGTTGTAATGATCTACGTCGCTGTAATCGTCGTCGTCGTCATGGTGGTTTACGTCTAATAAATATTTGGGAATTATTAATAGATGTCTTAAACTAGTGTTACGCACATATGCCTGGTTCAGGTGTGCTTTATTTCGTATTTGTTATGGTTGCGTTTAGCACGGTACATGCTTTGATTCAATGCAGGTGACTTCACTCATTGTATCACTGACACATTGTGTAACATTTACATTGTATAATATTTTATTATCACTGTGTAACACTTGTGTGAAATTCGTACTGCAACATGGGCCTGAATTACCGAATGAAAGTTGGGCCCTCGTCAGGTGTACTGACACACCTTTAGCCTAATTTCTGTCGTATGCATTGCTCGCTGTACACCGGAATAAAGCTTTTTTTATTTGATATTGTTGTAATGGAGTGTGTGTGTGTGTGGGGGGGGGGGGGGGGGAGGCTGTTGCGAAGTTGCGCTATACCGATTGTAAGAGTTTGGCCAGCATCATTTCCAACCAATCTGCTTTCCGATGGACACTTCATGCTTACTATTGTGGAGTTTCTCTCTTGCATTGTTTTTGTCATTTTTAAATATCGACAACCGTTAATATATATTCTTTTCAGCCTCACCGCGCCTTCTACAGTGACAGACAACACTGCATATATAATTTATTCTTTATAATGTATTTTCTATTGATAATGTTACTTTTTTTCTTTATGTTCTGTTTCGATGACATAAACTACTCGACAACAGAAGCAGAGCGGCATGTGGTTTAAGGCGCGCGAGCCGGAAATCTCTCTCGGAACACGTTCGCTCGGTTACGGCGAAGACCGGATGAACAGAGGGCGCGGTCATCCGGTCTCTAAAATGAAGTCTCGTATCGTCGTAAGATGATCAAGCCACTTGTAGCAATATGCATTACCTTCGGGCTTCCGAGTTCGTGAATATTGTCGGAGGTTTTCGGTGAGCCATAATGCATCATGATCTGTCCTCGTTGTTCAGATGCCTCTTTACCACGTCTACCAAGTGCTCGGCGCTGTGGTTCGGCAAATGGCCCTTTTTGCTATAAAGTGGAAAGGCAATTTCTCTGATTATGATAAAAAATCACGCCATATCCACGAAGTGAATGATGATGAGTGGGCGAAGCTCGATCGTTTTCATCCATGGCAGAAAGAGAATGTGTGGCCTGGAACGCGCTTATACTTCATGGTCAGACTGTACTGAAGCTTACCAAGAAAACGGACAATGCACTCAGGTTAATAAGAAGGGTTGCCAACCGGCAGCAAGGACTATGCGAGGACAACCTCGTAAGGTTGGTGCATGCTTTCGTAATGTGTCACGTCACCTACGTCGCGGCCATGCACAACTGGCAGAGGTCGGAGCGGGACAAGCTGAGCACGTTGATATGAAAAGCGGTCAAGAGAGCCCTCGGGCTTCCCATTTACACGAGCTCGGAGAGACTGCTCCACCTCGGCGTGCACAACACGCTTGAAGAGATAGCTGAGTCACAAGAGAGGGCGCAGTTTGCCAGACTTTCTACCACCAGTGCCGGGAGAAACATCTTGAGAGAGCTTGGAGTTCCCTGAACGGAAATTGACGCCAGATACTGCAGCATTCCACGAGAACAGAGAGAGCGCATTACCGTTGCACCCATACCTCGTAATGTCCACCCTGAGTACAATGTCGGCAGACGACGGGCTCCTAGAAGATGTCCACGCACATGCCCGGAGTTGCTGTTTCGTCGACGCTGCACGGTACCCAAACGGAAAAGCCTTCGTCGCAGTCAGCGTTGATCAAGATGGGAAAGTGACAAACTCCATGACGGTCCGTACCACGACGGCCGAGGTTGCCGAACAGGTCGCAATAGCCTTGGCCCTGCTAGACGACGGGAGAACAACAATATACAGCGACTCGAGATCGGCAGTCCGAGCATTCGCTAAGGGCACCGTCTCGGAATCAGCCTTGCGGATTGTACGAGATAAGGAAGTTAAGCAACACACAATCGTCTGGTTCCCCGCTCACATGGGACAGATCGAGGGTGCTCCGTCCCACCTCAACGAGTCGGCCCACAGAGCTGCGCGAGGGTTCGTCGACCGCGTAGCTATCGAATGGAGCGGCGATGAGGTTCTCGACAACAAAGACCCTCCAACCACGTATAATGAACTCACCAAGAACTTTTATCTGAGGAGGCGAAAGTATCCGCCACCACACAGTAAATTGAACAGGCCTCAGGCGTTGACACTCAGACTCTTGCAGGTCGGAGCATATCCCAGTCCCGCACTCTTGCACAAGATCTACCCTGAAATTCAGACGTTAGACACTTGCGTGCTTTGCTCAGACTTTGCCAGCCAAGAACACATGCTCTGGCGGTGCCCTGCGTTACGGGTTCACGAGGACGTTACATCGTCCAAGTGGGATGCTGCGCTGCGCAGTCCGGATTTGAAAAAACAGCTATGGGCAGTCCAACGGGCCCACGACGTGGCGGAGAGGCAAGGCCTATCTGTCCCGACGTGGGAGCGGCCCGCTACGTGCCAGTTCAAGCCCCGACGGACATAAAGTGTTTCCATACCATCAGCGTCATCGTCATCATTATCACGTGTAGTGGGTACAATCCATTGTACTGGAACGCGCTTATACTTCATCGTTATCACGTGTAGTGGCTACATTCCACTTTACTGCGTCATCGTCATCTTTATCACGTGTAGTGGGTACATTCCACTATACTGCGTCATCGTCATCTTTATCACGTGGAGTGGGTACATTCCACTACACGTGGCTACCTACCTACTGTTGCGACCCGGGGTGTCACAGCTCGAGATACAGGTCGTGGTATCCCGCCGCTGGCCCCCAGTTGTTGCGACCGGCCTTTGCAGGCACCGGAGACCCGGGAGGAAGATGCCGAGGCAGCATGAAGAGGCTGAAGGGAAACTGTACTGAGGTTTAATTACATTATTTACATGGCGAGCATTTCGCTCTACATCACGAAGACTTGGCTACATCGTGACGATCTCGTCGAAGACCCGTGTCGAAGGCTCTCCGAAGATCTTCGAATCCTCTCGATTCCTCATGGAGCCCACGGGGGCTCATTATAAAGAGTCACTTTTCCCCAGATCCCTAGATGGGGGAACATGTCCAAAATGCGCTGTCCAATCGCACGACACACGCCACTTCCGACGGTGCCGCCCACAGCCGCCCAGGTCCACGTGCCCGACAGGGGCGTTGCCACAGCATTGCACCAGTGGCACCAAGGTGGTGGCGTGAGAAGGCTGCAGGATGAGGGGTCCCATGCTCGCACTACGTGACGCATCAAAGGTCCGCCGCTCGACACGCAATTAGCAGGACGGGTTGTAATCCGCAGCGACGCCGCCGTCTCTTCAAAGAGTATGTCGCGACCGAAAGTCATTGTGGTCGTCTAGTCGAACACCTTGCGCGTCGGACTGCATGGCGCCTCACTTCCCGGCTCGGAAGGACAATACACGCGTTTGAACGTCTGTCAGCGGGCCAGCAGCCCCTCGGAGACTTGTTCGTAGAACAGGGAACGTCGCTCCTCCGCGGGCCCAGGCGCCGGTCATAACAGCTCGTCCGCCGGCGGGAGACTCGACCTGAGGGTGACCAGCTGAACAGGTTGCCCGAAGCGTCGATTTGTATTTGCGTCCTCCGGTCCTTTGCCAATGACGCCCAACCATGGACTCTGCCGCTCGTTCCTCGTTGCTGTCTTCCTGGGAATACGTATACATACACACAACCACAGGCACAGGAGAGCGCCCTGCCCGCACTGAGACACATCGAGTCCAAAATTAATCATGTAAAAACAATATTCCTTAAATGGTACAACTAAACACAAAGCACCAATCGAAGCGTTTCTCTGAGCTTTCGCCGAAGCTCCCAATCTCAAAACGAGAATAAGCTTCATCTTAAACTGCTTAAAAAAACATCTCCCCAGTGACGTGCCCTTCGTGGCATAGCTGTGTGCCAGCGTCAGTAATCCGCTGTAAGTCAACCAGGCCTCATACTCGTGAACAAAAGCCTTTTGCTTCACGCTATCTTTTTGGGCCCCAAAATTTTGTGCCGCCAAAGCTAGTCGTCAAGTTCCTTCGAGCAGACGAAAAGATACCTGTCGTGCTGCACCAGCATCAGGACCACTACTCACATTTCACGTCTGCAATCGCACGTACTAGTGCTACTGCGCGGATGAACTACTAACACTGCTTTGCGGTCACAGTGCTTACAAAACATACACATAAACTCACAAACTAACTCTTCCTACTCACGTCCACACCGGACACATGCGAATAAAAAAGTAAACAAACAAAAAAAAACTTTCGCATGAACCCTGAAAAACTCACAAGGAAGCTCCTTGCTTCTTCACGCTCACTCATAATAGACTCCTCACGTCGCTCTTATTAATGTACTCATACGACATACCCTGACGCACGCTCCGGTGCGTGTCGTTATGCAACCGCACAACGCTTATCCTTAATACGAAACATACGACGCTTAAAAAATAATCAAAACCTAAAACTGGTTACCTAAACACTATCAGTAGCCGAGAAATCACAAGAAAACGTTCTAAAACCAAAGTAAACAACCAAACAAAACTTCAAAGCAAACCAACAAATCCGCTAGCGTCATTTCCTCGAAAGCTTTCGGTTGTCACTAATTTTTTGAGGCGTACTCGCGGCGGTCGCGCCCTGTGGGCCTTTCTTATCGAACGGGGAATACAACAATGGCGGAACCCATTCGCTTCGCCGCCGAGCCCCACTAAGCTCTTTGCTGGAGACCAGCGTTCTTCCCCTCGTTCCGCTACTTCATGGGAGCCACCGACCTTGCACTCCCGCGCCCCCTCAAACGTGCCGTGGATAGAACGACGGGAGGCTGACTGAGCCCCTTCCTTCTGTCTGCATTTTCGTCCAAGGCACTTTTCTTTTTCTTTTCGCCCGGCGGCTCGGACGCATGCGAAACAACTTCGACGCCGATGACAAACGCCTCATTCTGCCCACTACGCTGAAGCGTTTAGAGCCTTTTTTCAAACGGGTTGGGCTCTTTGTCGCACTCGTGGCTCTACGACGCCGCTTCCGCCTACGCCTCTTCTTGGGGCGCATTTTTGAGACTTCCGCTCGCAACTCATCCTCCGCAATCCTCTCACAGCTTTCGTTAGCTGTCTCGCCCGCGCAGTCTAAATGATTCACGAACAAATCATCTTTTCCTTCACTCTCCAGACTGGCGGACAGCTTAACGCGCTTAGGAACAATGCAGCTGTTTGTACAATCTAGCTCGCTATCCTGGGAGCTATCTACAACTGCACTGTTATCCTCACTATTTCCTTTCGCTACATCTCCTGAACTTTCTCCGGTGTTCCTGACAAGCGGGTCGAAACCTGGGACACCACATGCAGGATCCACCGTTGCGATACAGTCACTGGACCCTAGCTCATCTGCCTGGGAGCTGTCCACAACTGCACTACTCTGTACTTCAGTACACTCTGCCGACGTAACTAAGGTCGTCTTGCCTAGCGAGTCGAATCCTGGGACATCGCGTGCAAAACCCACCGTCGGGAAAACCTTACTTTGTGTCTGTGCCAGATGGTCTACAACTATCTTAGTTGTTTCACTAGAATTCCACTGGCACAGCACCTCGTCGCTCTTACTCTGGCCTTCGGCGGCCTCCACTCCTAGCGCAGCATCTTTCGCAGCCGATACATTCGGTTCTCTTATGAACGCGCTGCTCTCACATGTGCTAGCCTTCTCGACGGCCCTGAACTGCACCGCACTCGACCTTTCTACGCACATCTCGTGCGCTACATTTACAAACTGACTACTCTGTTGCTTAGTATATAACCCGCGTTTTAGCCTCTCAAGCTCCTCGTCTAACGCTTGCATCTCCTTCCTGTGTTCTTCAACCCTCTTTGCCTCCTCTATTTCCATCTCTCTCCACTTCTCCCTCTTTTTCTGTTCTATTAAGTACATATTCGCGAAGTGCTCGATATCCTCCTTGCTACTTTTGCTTTTAAGGATTACTTCACAGAGTTGAGATGCAGGCGTATCGTCATCTACTTCGAGGTCAAGGTCCCAACACAAGTCCAACAGGTTATCCCTCGTCAACCTCATCAGATCCATGGCGACTACTTTGCTTTGGCTCAGCTGTGATAAAACACAAACCCACCAGCGTTTCAATTCTGGGTCTAGAGAAATTGACGCCTGGCAAATCCCACAGCGAAGACCAAAAGCATAACACACAAGATACACCACGTGGACAACCTCCCTCTCTACCTTTTTCCTGTTTCTCCTTCACCCTTCTGCACTCTCCAGCATCCAAAACACTCCCGCAACGTACCCTCAAACAAAACTCCCGCAAACCTCACATCTGCTCCTACCGAACTACCTGAGCTATCCTGCTTTTCCTAGCTTGCTCAGATAATCGCAGAGTGCTGCTCTGTGCTGAGACAACAACCACAGTGTCTAGGCAGTTGTTGGTTGTATCTATCTTTTAACGGGTCTAGGCCAAAAGACTCGATACCTCTCAAGCGCAAAGCCAGGCACTCACCCCATACCGTGCGGTCATGGTACGCTGCGTCGGTCCCGCCGAATTCCAGGTCCTAGGGCTTTCGGCTGACCTCCGGTCCACGTCGCTCTCCTTCCATGAGTCTGATCCCACCGTCTGCCATCCAGTTGTTGCGACCCGGGGTGTCACAGCTCGAGATACAGGTCGTGGTATCCCGCCGCTGGCCCCCCAGTTGTTGCGACCGGCCTTTGCAGGCACCGGAGACCCGGGAGGAAGATGCCGAGGCAGCATGAAGAGGCTGAAGGGAAACTGTACTGAGGTTTAATTACATTATTTACATGGCGAGCATTTCGCTCTACATCACGAAGACTTGGCTACATCGTGACGATCTCGTCGAAGACCCGTGTCGAAGGCTCTCCGAAGATCTTCGAATCCTCTCGATTCCTCATGGAGCCCACGGGGGCTCATTATAAAGAGTCACTTTTCCCCAGATCCCTAGATGGGGGGAACATGTCCAAAATGCGCTGTCCAATCGCACGACACACGCCACTTCCGACGGTGCCGCCCACAGCCGCCCAGGTCCACGTGCCCGACAGGGGCGTTGCCACAGCATTGCACCAGTGGCACCAAGGTGGTGGCGTGAGAAGGCTGCAGGATGAGGGGTCCCATGCTCGCACTACGTGACGCATCAAAGGTCCGCCGCTCGACACGCAATTAGCAGGACGGGTTGTAATCCGCAGCGACGCCGCCGTCTCTTCAAAGAGTATGTCGCGACCGAAAGTCATTGTGGTCGTCTAGTCGAACACCTTGCGCGTCGGACTGCATGGCGCCTCACTTCCCGGCTCGGAAGGACAATACACGCGTTTGAACGTCTGTCAGCGGGCCAGCAGCCCCTCGGAGACTTGTTCGTAGAACAGGGAACGTCGCTCCTCCGCGGGCCCAGGCGCCGGTCATAACACTACCTACCTACCTACTACAGGGGGGACAGACCCACACCCTAAGGAGCTTCGCCCCTAAAAGGAGTTTTTTTTTCAGCCACTACACGACACAGCCTTCCATGGGTGCGGCTGTCTCAGGAGAACGGTTATCCCGTTGTAGTAGCCAACCGACAGTTTATTTTAGTTTTCATCAGCTTGGTTCACAGCGAAATGTTAGTCGGAAACGGTACATAGCGTACATAATAGAACAGTGGAGTGTGAACGAGTCAAGGACAAGTGAACATCCAAATTGAACATTGACACGTTTATTTTATTATTTTTTATATTTTCTAGTGCGTTTCACTCTCACGGGCAACTAACTCACTGCTACTGGTGTGGAGCAGGTTAGCAGGCACTGCAGCATGGAATCAAATTCATTGCAGTTGTAATTATCCCCGTCAGGTCTGCACCAGTTTGCATATATGTCATAGTAATATACGTTGTAATTGCCTCCCCTAAGCGTAATTTATGTCTGCAACTGCAGTCTGCAAAAATAATTACAAATAATTATTTATTCTACTATATACAGTTGGTTACAATGTGTTGAGAAAATATAAGTACAGGTAAAGCGGAACACGTGGTAAGAAAAGTAGCACTCGAAGTTGCCGACCACGGTGGAGTTGTGCGATCTTATTTTCCGAGGAATTTTTTTTCTGTGGAATACAGAGAACAATGAGCAATAATGGCGTGACCAAAAGATAATGTGCAAAGGCTATCGTTTTCAATAGCTTTCTAAAGCAGTCTACCTTACGTCACATGGAACAAGTAAGTAAATATTAATACCCACACCTATACCCGGACAGTAAATGCAAACTATGCACAACAGAAAGAGCTTCGTTTAAACATATGCTGTGGGAATGTCCCAACTTATCAACAAGTTCTCCTGAGGCCACCAGGAATTGGTGGCGGCTCGTGCAGCTCAGCTTGGAGGTCCAAGACCAAAAATGGGCTATCCAGCAGGCCAGGGAGGCTATAGGGAGACAAGGTCTCCTGGTCTAGCCTGGACCACAAACAAGTTTATTCACTCACTCACTCTAAGCAGTCGTGCAAAGCCTTTCATGTAACATTGAAACAGCTACTTTTGAAACCATATAACCCAATACCGGAACTGATGGAGAACATTTGAAGATTAAGAACAATGCGATGACTAAAAGAGTACTCGTATCGTTGATATAATTATGCCAGCACTTCTTTTATTTACTTGGGTGTGGAATGCAAGTTTACGTCTCCCTTGTTTGTCTGCGCTTGAAGAGAGCTCAGAAGTATAGTGGGTCTTTCGAAGGTTTCAAAACGCAAAAAATGACAACGTTCCTGTTGTGGCATTTATCTTATTTGTTACACTGTGATTTACAAACTATTGTTAAGATGTGTTGCTAATTGTACTCCTTGGTTGGTTTATTACTTAACATTTTTTCCCGTTCATACATTATCCCCCTTCATTCATACCACGGTGGGGGGTGGAGGGGGGAAGGGGCTCTCTGTGCGGCTGCCGTCGGTACAGGCCTTGTAAAGCTCAAGTGAAGAGATTGTGGAGGGACGGTTGCCTTGGCGTAGCTGGTGGCACTGCTGTAGCTGTACGTTGGCAACTGCAAGAACTGGAGATGCTGAGATGTGGCAGCATGGTCACGCCTGTAGCTATCGGAGCACCAAGCAGAGTGGAGACCGGTATACAGGCAGCGAAACTGAAACTTTAGAAAAGCGGACAATGTGCATCGTGGAATATTTTACAGCGCAACGGGTTAAGTACGGACAGAGAAGGGACATACTTAACCGTACTTAACCCGTTGCGCTGTAAAATATTCCACGATGAACATCCACCAACTTGCCCAACTCGCGATTCTGCTGCGGACAATGTGTTTAGAGACAATCAGTACAAGGAAGAACACCGTCGTCGGCAGTGACTCACGGCGGAATAATTAGCTGAGAGGCGCGTATACATAAAGAAAAGTGGACGAAAAGATAACTTGCCACCGGCAGTTATTGCCACCGTTGGCAATAACTTGCCACCCGTCCCTGCCGGTGGCAAGTTATCTTTTCGTCCACTTTTCTTTCTTCACATTTGCATTACAATTACTTGTAAAACATCCCCTACACTTTCCTTGGCATCATTGTCCGTTAGTTCGCCTTTATAGGATGTTTTTTTAATCGACTGCTGTTCACATTTCTTCAAAACATCTTCCCAAAACGCGGTTCTAATTTGTCCTAATATGGATGCTGCAGCGGCACGATTTCTTTTTTCGGCGAAAGCTGCTATGAGATCAAAACAGCAGCCTATTTTGTTGGCGTAGTTTTCTACCGCCGCCGCTGACACCAGGTGTCCGCCGTGGAGCCGTGGTCGACCCCGGGATAAAATACTTTCGTGATAAAAAATAGAGAGAAAGAGTGAAAAAAAATCGAAAAACGGGAAGAAACATAAAAAGAAATATTCATGCCGAAAAAAAAATTACACCATCTCCCGCTAAAGGGAACCATGTGTAGATGTGAAGCAGCGGGCGCTAACGCTTACACTGGCGGCGGCGTTGACGCTGGCGCTCATCGCAGCGTTGCGCAGGAGAGAAAACTGGGGAGGCGCAAAGCACGCAGTGATGGAGCGGTGTTTCCTACTGGAACATATCAATCGCTGGTAATGGGCAATGAGAGACAGAAGACTCCGACTGGACACAGAGACCCGCAGTCCGCTTTTAGTTAACGCGCACGCTGCGAATTTTTATTGTTCAACAGCGCACAGGAGAAATCTCCCACCGGCACCGCCTTGCAGGTCGAAATTCATTGCCATATATACGGAGTGGCCAGTGAACGGTTGTGCAGCGCGAGCAGTCGGTTTTTTCAACCAAGAAACTCGCTAGCAGACGCTGCCTGCGTCGGCGTCGCTAGATGAGAGAGGGGGGGAGCGTAGGAGAGGAGAGAGGAGGTTACGCGCATGCGCAGTGGGAGTGTGGACGCCGCGGGCAGGGATGCTAGAGGAGAGAGGGGGAAGCGTAGGAGAGGAGAGAGAGAGGGGGGGGACGCGCATGCGCAGTGGGAGTGTGGACGCCGCGGGCAGGTATGCCTAGAGGAGAGAGGGGAGAGCGTAGGAGGGGAGAGGGGAAGGGAGGCGCATGCGCAGTGAGGGTGTGGTTGCCGCGGGGAGGGATGCCTAGAGGAGAGAGAGGGGGAAAGGAGGTTTTTATTTAATTTTTTTTAAAGGTTTGCGCATGCGCAGTAAGGGATGTCACGCCGCGCACCGGATTAAGCTCGGCCATAAGATGCTTCACATCTAAAAAGATTCTTCACGCCCACCCTGAATCCAAAGGCAAGCGTCCTAACCACTCGGCGATCCAGACACGTTAGCAGACCATACCATAACCTTGTATAGTATAGTGTAGCAACGTTGTGGGAAAGGGAAGTGAGGTGTGAGTATAAGGTATGTGTTGCCGAGAAGGAGGGAAAAAGGAGAGGAGGGAGTAAAGCGTAGCGCTGACAGAATGAGAAGGACAGAAATGCAGAAAGCAAGAGGAAGAGCGAGCGAGAACACCAAGGGAAGAGAGCGAAGGAAGTGGAAAGAGAGGAAAAGATAGAAAAAAGACGAAGCAAACAACCACACCCACCGACGGAGATATCGCACGCAACTTCCGCTCTATAGTGCATAGCCTGGCTGCGCCCGACAGTGTCCGGGGAGTCACGGGCGTCCTAAGGAAGTGCGTACTACCGGGGAGGAAGCCGCGTATCTCGAAGATGGACGTGTTGGTCGGGAGTACGAGCGGCGACGGGCCCGTGCTGCGCTGTGCCAACCATTGTGCGACTTAATGCCAACAATAAAATTTTGCCTTATTGACATCCTTCCTTACTGGCAACAACCAAAAATATATGCACAGCAGGCTGTGCATGTTTTTTTTTTTTTTGTTTTTTTTTTTTTGAAATTGAGTCGTGAATCAGTGGCAACGTGTTCTATCACACACTGCAGAATGTAGATTGAAGCTGAGCGCATATAAATGCAGAAGCAGTTGCCTACCTTCACGATAACGGCATTCACAGATTATGCGCCTCTCGTATTCTGGAAAAGAGTGTGCGGAAATGAATGCATAATGAGAAGTAAATCACTACCATTTCGGTACCTGGCAAGTGCATTAGTGTAAGCATCATAACTTGAATCTATTTCTTGATAACGCCAGCACTTCAGTACGTAGCACGCCGCGTTGATAGTGATGCTTGGTTACCCAACAATCCAAAACGTATGGCTTCAGTTCATGTGCTTCTGGTCACATATATATAGTATACTGCCTTATGAAAAAAAAAACGCCTTTGATTGTGCGTGACTTCCAGGCAAACAACAACAGTACTCCTGAATAATAGAGACGTTATAGGCACATCATCCTCAGGCTGTCGAGGCCACATTTGTTTTCATGAATACATAGTTCAACTGTACACCGCCAGGGAATTTTGAAAATACCTCTTGACTACCTGCTACAAAACAAGCGTG